>JAOXOE010030816.1:0-12614 GCA_028565055.1 Phoeniculus purpureus
AGGTGCCCAAAACTGAACACAGTGCTCAAGATGAGGCCTCACTGTAGGTGGGTGATCACTTCTGGCTCATGTTCAGCACTATCAATCTTCTCCCCTAAGCAGTTCCTCACCCACTCTTCCCCAGCCTATAGAGTTCTGTGGGATTGTTTTGATCAAAGTGCAAGACCTGGCACTTGGCCTTGTTAACCTCATACAATTGACCTCAGCCCATAGATCCAGCCTGTCCAGGTCACTCTGCAGATCCTCCCTACCCTTGAGCAGATCAACACACTCACCCAATTTGGTGTTATCTGCAAACATGCTGAGGGTGCACTTAATCCCCTCATCCATGTCATTGATAAGGATGTAAAAGATCTTTGTGTTCATCATTGATAACAATGTTAAAGATTCATGGTATGGAAGGATTTCCTTTTCTTTCCACTCCTGTGAAACAAGAACTAACTTTTCGCCCACACTTCTTGTGGGGCCTTTGGGAATTCCCAGGCATACTTAGAGTCAACCCCTTACTCTTCCTTTTGTTGCTCCATCTGTTCCTATAGCTTTGGTTTGATAAGGAAACAGGTTTCTCTGAGAGCACACATAAGACATGGAAACACCCACATCCCAAACATCCACATGTAATTAACTACTGTTTTGCCCTTGCAGAAGTTCTGTAAGGCCAGGCAAAGGCCTAGCAACCTGGCAGCACGGAGCAGCAGGCAAAAACAGCAGCAAGAGGTTTCTCTGTGGTCTGCATTTCCTTTGCTTATGTAGAAGAGGAAGAGAAAAACCACTGCCTCTGGCATCAGCTAAAGATGGGTAATTGTTTAGACTCTTCTCTGAAAATAGTCTCCTCCCTCCCTGTGTGCGCAGGGCTGACCACAAATCTTCTGACTAGCTCTGATTAGGTGAACGAGACTCTACAGAAGGTGCTGTTTCTCTGCTGTCTGTTAAGTTCTAGTCTTTATTTTTCAACAACAGGCATAGGAAATTATGCTCTGAGAAAAACAACCTGACGTGAGATTAGGTGACTCTATAATTTGCAGATCTGGGGTGTAGGCACAAGTTGTTAATAATTTCCAGGTCTTCTGTATAGAATCTTTGCGGCACCAGAGGAGATGAAGTGGAAATGAGATGGGTATGCTTTAGGTCTAAAAGAAAACACTGTACTTCAAATAATGAGGTTAATCTCTCAGTCTGTTCTTCCAGAAGGCCACACACACTGTATTAAGTACTGTCAGGTCTGTTCTAGAGAACAGAAAAGTGAAAGAACAAGACTGGCGTCTCTGCATTTTTTCAAATTGTAAAAAGAGATTTTTTTCAGTTTCAAATTATATTGCTGAATAGACATTCCTAGAATAGTTAAAACTATTAAAACTTAAGTTTAATAATAACCTTAATTAAATCAATTAATTAATTTAATTAAATAAAATTTTATTGTTTCAAAGAACTGTTAAAACTGTCCTATTAGTTCTGTTCCAGCCAAAACACAGTATTTTACCTTCAAAGGGGAAAACACAGATATAATTTCAAATCGAATCATTACATTTAGCTGCCTATACACTAATGAAGTTTGAAAGCTAGGAGTGTAACCTTTATAAGGTGCATGGTGCTGGAATTATGAGAGGAGGAGCAAAGATGGGTTCTTGAGACACAGAACTGCTGAAGAGAGTCCAGCACAGAGCCATGAAGATTATAAAAGGTGCCGAACACTTCCCTTAAGAGGAAAGGCTGAAGGAGCTGGGTCTCTTGAGCTTGGAGAAAAGGAGACTGAGGAGTGACCTCTTTAATGTTGATAAATATGTGAAGGGTGGTGTCAGGAGGAGTGAGGCTCCTCTTGGTGTCATCTAATGATACAAGTGGCAATGGGTGTAAGCTGAACATGGGAGGTTCAACATAAATATGACAAAGAACTTCTTCACAGTGAGGGTGACAGAGCTGGCTGGAACAGGCTGCTCAGGTGTGTTATGGAGTCTCCTTCTCTGGAGACATTTAACACCTGCCTGGATATGTTCCTGTGCAACTTGGTCTAGGTGAGCCTGCTGTGCCGGGGGAATTGGACTAGATGACCTTTCCAAGTCCCTTCCAGTCCCTAATGTTCTATAATTACCATCTTAGGTGGTAATGCAAACCCATCTGCGTTACTCTCTACCTGAGCACAAGTGAGCAGACTGGTCCAGGAGAGCTGCAACTGGTCAAGCCTGGCTACACCAGTAGGTACCAATGATGTCCCTACCATTTACAGGTATGTGTGCTAGTGGCTACATGAATTAACGCCAAAGGCAACTTGACTTTTATATATTTCATAAAGATATTATACAGTGCTTATGTAAAACATAACAGCCCTTTTGCAGGAACGGTGACTGACAGCAACGCTGAGAGTGCATGCAAACTGGATGCTGAGAATGGAAATAAAACTATCTAAAACTGTTTAAATCTTTATCTCAATGCTATGAAATCTCAGTATATGATGTTTTTCAGGATCTTGCAAGTCAGGTGGTGGTGGTATTAACACGTGACTACTACACAGGCTATCAACTTTCACTCCCCAGTCTCTAATTCATAGAAATTGCTTTATACCAAAGTCATTACGGTCTAATTAGAGCCCATGAGAAACAAACTGGTGATCCTAGGAAGCTCCCCAGTATTGCATGCTCAATTGTGTATTTTATACTGTGGCCAAATACAGGGAGTGTAGCCGTTGGTTAGTTAGGCTTTGACAAAAATGCTTTTGTAGTTGCCTGTAAAGGCTAGAGGTTTATTGGCAGTTATTTCACCCATGGATCACCAGACTCTTATTCAGATCCACGACTGCAGATTTTTCCTTTGCTCTTTCTTATTTGTTTTGCAGAAGGAACAAACAGTTTAAAGATCTGGTTGGGGAGGGAAAGACCAGGTGTTTGCTGAAAACGGCACTCATTGAAATCAAAATAAAGTCATTTTGCTATGCAACTTCCATAAAAAACAAACCAACCCTGGAATACAATTACATAACTGCTATTTCAGGGTCCATGATTTATTTTACTAATCTTTTACCCAGACGTTCTCTCTGGAGAAAAGGCCACGATCTGAATCTTTTTTTCTCCTCTTGGACCATTAGGACAAATCCCACATCCAGAATTCGGGTTAAAAAGCCCTAATCCATTCAGCTGTTTCTGTGGTGGTTTGCCAGAAGGCTGCATTTCAGTCAGTTCTCCCACACTGGCTCATGGTTATTTCTGAGGGTTGGGTTTGGCTGGTTGGTTTTTTACCGCGTGTGTAAAGCTGAAGGTATTTGGGGAAATGCTGCTGCAGTCTAATTCGCACCGCACGGAGGAGAAGCCGGGTTGAGTCCGAGATTTACAAAACCGCTTTGTCGATCAACTGCGTGATCTACTGAGCAGACACGGCCTCGTATGTTAACGCAGCACCGGAGATTTTAAACGCAAGCGGCAAGAGATGGCAAATCGCTTGTCACCCTTTGCTGCTCCGTGACCAGCGCGCCTCGGGCGCTCTGCTCGTCTCTCTCCGCTAAGTCCCTCGAGAAAACGGGCTTTTGCCTTCCCGTGGGCGTGTGTGGTTGTCACCTCCCCACCAGGAATACCTGTCCCCTCTCTGCCAAGCGGAAACGGACGGGGGCGTGCGGGTCGTGCCGCTAAGCCCTCACATTTTCCTCTTCACGGGCGTCAGCGACCCTTCCTCCTCAGCAGCCCCCTCCCAGCTGCGCGGCCGTTGAGCTCGCGCGCCGCCGCGCGCGTGCACGAGTCCTGCAGCGGTTCCCGCCCCTCGCTGAGGGCCTGGGGAGGAAGGGACCCAGGCTGGCGGATGGATCGCCAGCTTCCGCACACAGACCGAAGCGGAGGGATCCATACGCTGGAGCCGCCCGTAGCAGCGAGAGAGAGGGAGAGAGAGGGCGAGTGATGCGGCGAGGACGGGCTGGCTGAGGCGAGGCGGCCGTTATTTGGGAGAAGGGGGTGGGAAGGGGAGCTGGTGCCGCGGAAATCCGCGGCGGAGCGGGGCGGTGGCAGAGCGGCGGACGAACAGCTGGAGCGCAGCGCTAGAGCTGGGAGAGGGACAGGGGTGCTTTGGCGGAGCGGGAGAGGCGCCGGAGCTGGGGGCCGTAGAGAGCTGAGGGGAGCGGCCAGCGCGGGGGAAGGGCGAGGCGTTGTGTGCCGGTCCTGTCCTTGCCTCGCGTCGTAGTTTGGTGAAAAAGGGAAGCGGTTAGAAAAGGGAACTCGTTTAAAATAGCGGCTTGTCCCTGGTGGGGGCTGGTTCCCTCTCCAGGGCTGCCTGTGCCATTGCGGGGAGAGGCGGGGATAGAGGGATTCTCTTGTGTGCAGAACCAGCCCGGGGGGCGAGCTGTGAGTGGGGGTGGGGGATTCTACCCCTCTTTGCCTGTCGTTGTCTAGGTAGGGTTTTTTGGGTTCGTGGGGAAGGAGCATGATGAGCTTGCAGACTTTCGTTGGAATTTTTCTTTCCTTTGAGGAGCTGCCGCTGCTGAGGCGGATTTTTCCTTGCTTTTTTTTTTCTTGTTTGATGCAGAATCGCAGTAGCTAGGCAGCCTCCCTCTTTTCTTTGCTTTCTCCCCTTCTCCCTTCACTATGTAGGAAGGGAGAGACATCAATGGAAAAACTGAGAAACGCGTAGATGGACTTCAAATGCATTTCTTCTTGAAAGAGGAGGATAAATTCCAATTGCCAGTTTGGTAAAAATGGGGTTCACGTATTCCAGCTAAATCTTGGAGCATTTCAGAGTTGCCACAGTGAAAGACTTCTCATTTTTTTTTTTACATCAAAGGAGCTACGTTGATGTTAACCATTTTTTTGTAAAATGGAGAATGAAATATTTACCCCTGTTCTGGAGCAGTTCATGTCCAGCCCTCTTGTCACCTGGGTAAGCATTCATTTTTCCTCACACAGTATTCATTTATTTACTCATTGTTTGAAGATAAATGCCTTGCGGCAGAGGATAAGGTGGAGTTAGTGTCACAGTGGTGATGGTGGTTATGTTTTAGGTTAAGACTTTTGGACCGTTAGCTGGAGGAAATGGGACCAACCTGGAGGAATATGTGGCGCTTGTGGATGGTGTCTTTCTAAACGAAGTCATGCTGCAAATGTAAGTGCAAGTTGTGCCTTGGGCTTTTTTTTTTTGATGTTGTCTTGTTTCTTTTGTGTGTTTTGCCTTTTTATGAAAATCTTTATTTTTCCCCTCATCTAAACTGTGATAAATGATTGTGTACTTGGAGGAGTTACATGGTCAGTTAAGGCTTTGGAGGAAAGCAGACACTCCTCATGCTTCAATATCCAAGGGTGTGTTTGCAGGTGTAGTGCAATATCCAAGGGTGTAGTATAATACAGAATTTAATATAGAGCTTAGAGAAGACTTTGTTACTGTAAGTAGTTCCCTAGATCTCCACTGAGAGACATTCTACTGTAATGAGCACTGAGTTCATTCTACTGTAAGTGATGCTCATAAACAAAAGTTTTGCTTGTCAAAGAAAATCCTAATGTGTGTCTTAGTTCGCGTGATACACAACTTAAGGACCGTATGCAAGTAACATAATGCTGTTTAACGAGCAAGTGGACCACCTTTAACTCCTGTGTAATTTTTCAAAGTTGCGAGTTAGAGTAGATAGCGGTTGTGCAGTAAAGCTGGTAGTTGAATTTAGAGTGCAGAATGTGTTTTGGCCATCAACCACAGAAGAAACATTTTTACAAGATTTTATGAATTGTTTATTGAAAACTGATAGAAAAATTTATGTAGTGATTTCTTATCAGTTTTGACTGGCATGTTGCCCATTACTGTAGTACCAGAGAGTAGCACTTCTGTCAAGTGCAGTGATGTAATCATAAAAATGTGACTAGTGGAAATAATTTTTCCATGCTTTTTGGTTTGGGTATTTCTGTGTGAAGAGTTAAAATGCATAGTTTGTTTATGTAGCTATAAAAAAAAAATACAGGTTTATGGATAGCTTAATAGAGAGATCAGTGCATGAGCAGCTTGTGTTGACAGCTGTTCCTCAGAGAAACTGTTCAGTGATGGGCATCCTTTTACTCTGTTCACAGCTTTTTACTCATCCAGTGCTTTAAAGGTTTCAGGGTTTGGTATTCAACTTAAATGACTAGTCCATGTAAAAAAAAATCTACACGTTTTAAAGTTTGGTTTCACACCCCTTTGAAAGCAGCGTTTGTCACTTTTTCACAACTAAAGTGTGAAGCATGCACTTACATAGTTTCAAGAAACATGGAAAACTCAGTGAAATTGGACCTTCTGAAAAAAACAGTAAAATATTCCAGAAAAACGCGTACAAAGATTTTTAAGTGATGCATTCACTGAAACATTTATATTTTGCAGTTGATTTTTTCCTTCGACTATGTTATAAATTACATTTTAATAGTTATGACCATTCATTTAACATGTAGGGTTTCTATTTGGAAAAAACATTTGACAACTATCAGGTACTTTTAGTACTGGAACAATGCCATTTTCAAGAATATAGACTTGAAATTATAGTTTAATTTTTTTAATATTAACAGTATAAATTGATATCTGATACACATGTGGGAAATGTTTGTGGAAAATGGAAAGCTGCCAAGAGGGAACATTCCCATGCTTAAGGCACACTCTGTTGACTTTGTGCATCTTCGACACCGTACCATGATTATTGTAGTTTTCTTAGGAGGAGTTGTCTGTGTGTGTATATAAGAAAGCATACACTGGAAATGTAAAATCAGAATAGTTTGGTCAAAACAGATAGAAACTGCCTTAGGCTAGAGGTCCATGTAAGAACACTGGCATACAAGTAAAATTCAATTTACAGGTATGTAACTACACTAGAAGATGTATTTTATTTAAAATACATTTTTGGTGGAACTAAATTGTATTATGATTGATTGTGGCTTAAATTGAAATTTCCAGAACTTTGTTCTTATTTGGGCTGAGTTTAGTTTGGTTTTTTTTGCCAGAACTGAATGGAGAAAAAGTGTTCCATGTTTTGCAGACAGGTTCTGTCTCTGAAGTCATTCTGGAAACCTATGTTAACTTACGGCCTTATTCACTTTGAATATGCACTTACTAAATGTGTGTCTTAGTTTGAATAAGCATATGGAAAATGCAGCTCCAGCTAGTCCCGGATATAACTTATTTTCAGCACTTTCCATTTTATTAGTGTTTTTCTTTTTTCAGTCTTAACTGAAGAAATGTGGCAGAAAATTTAGTATCATGTGACTTCAATATTTTTCTTTAGAAAGTTTTTTTGGTTGGTTGGGGTTGGTTTTGTTGTTTGAAAGCTCTCAGTAACTTGCTTCACTTGAGAACACTGGACTGGAGCAGTGGCACTCAGGAGCTTCGGAGGAATCTTACTGGCAAGAGTAGAAAGATGTGGAAAGCACCATTAAATGTTGGGGTGTTTTTTGTGAGCTGTGTTATATAGTGGTTACTCTTTAGACTCATTTTGAGATATTTAAGGTTGTTAATGTTTTGGTGTGAGCATTCAGCATACCTGTTGGCTAAGGAGTGTGTGATGTGGGGCTGGTGTAGCTTGGTTCCTGTGACTGCGAATCCATTGCTGTGTTAGGAGCTGTGCAGGGCATTAAAAGCCTGAACAAGTGGATGCTGTTAGAGGTGCTGTCATCCTGTGCTATATGCACTTTAATACTTGCTTGATTTTTGTTAAATGTTGGAAAGAATAATTCATCACCGTAAAAGTGCTTTTGTTAGGTCAAATAAGAGTTAACCCTGCTCTCCTCCAGCTACAAATGAGTTTGTTACTGTGGCATTTGGTTCTCCTTGTACTTGTCTAGATCAAATTCGTTTTCAATAATTGTAATGATCAGACAGAGGAAGTGAATGTCAGCATTGGAATAGTTGCAGGGTAATGGTACTGAGATGGTCAGGTTTTATTTATTAGTGCCTCAGAAAAAATTTGTTACATTCCTTGTATCTCTTTATTTTTTTTTTTATGTTGAAGTACACATGAAAATTACACAGATTCAGTATCTGATTAAATCTGAAGAGCACTAGCTTTGCTGGAAGTACCACAAGCCAGTTTATGTATTATTAATTATGGAGTTGTTATGTGTTAAAATAATAGCTCCTAACTTGAGAGAATGTCTCTAATTTCCTGTTAGGAAACTTAGGTCCAGTTCTTCAGAAGTATTTGGTTACCTGCCTTCTGCTGAGATCAGTCAGTATCTGATACCTTGGGATAGAAACCCATCTGTTTTCCAAAATCTGGGCCTTTATCTCTGTGTTCTTTGATGCAAAAAGGGGTCATTCTTCTTGGAAATAAATCAGAACACAAGAGATCACTTCAGTGGTGTCCTGCCGTGGCAGGGACATGGAAGAACACACCAAGAGTAGTTCATGGCTTTAGTATACCTTTGTATTGTAATACTTGTGATATTATGAAGTCCTTCTGTACTTGAGTAAAATATATTGTGTGTATGACTAAAATAAACAAACTGGTATAAGTCAATGAGTTGTCACCTATTGTGCATCTAGGTGCAATTATGGTAAAATAAATCTTAATTTTGCTTTTCCTAGAGGTATTTTTCCAGGACTTGAGTAATACTACCTCTTTTTTTTTCCCTTTGGTCTTAGTGTTGTACTGTTCATATATTCTGAACACAGAAAAGTTAAATATATTCCTACAGAAATGCTAACTCAGTGTTTTTTTTATTTTCCTTTCTGATGTGTCTTGTTCTCTGACATTCACTAATTGAAGTCCTAAATAGTATTGTGTGAGGAAGTGCTAAAAGTCTTCTAGTACAAACTGTGGTTTCCAAACTCGCAAGAGTCTTATGTCCTTTGACTAAAAATAGACACTTGGAAGTAATTACAAGATTTGGACTTTGATTGCATTTAGCACCACAATTAATACTTGGTCAAGTAATAAATACCTGAACCTCCATTATAATGGTTTTATTCTATGCTGAATGTTTGTGGAATGGGTGGACAACCACTAGATGCAAAAACACTAATGTAAAGAACCAGCCTCTGAAATGGAGTTAATGTAATCCACTTGTCTGCTTTCATCGCAGTGTTCCGTTCAGAACTTTTGTCTTCATTCAATATAATAATCAATACTGGATCACATTTTGCATCCAGACATGCTGAAAAATATCTCAAAGGATGAAGTATTTTATTATTTTTACTGCTTTTCCTGCCTTTTGCCCTTCCGTGATCTGTTTTTCAGTGACTGGATCCACATGCAGGCCTCTCATGCCCAGAGAATTTTCCAGGTGGACTGGTTGACTGTTTCCTTCCACCACTCTGGTGATGTGTGCCTAGAATGTGCAGACTGCTTCACTGATTCATTTTCTGAGCTCTTAGTCTTCAGTTGTATGCTTTTTTCCGAACACTTGAGCTTGCCAGCCCATACTTCTGGCTTGCCTATATCTTTCCCTGAAAATTGGACTCCATGTCTAGCGCTCAGAGCCAGCTGCCTGGCTGTGTGAAAGAGCACAGGGACATGTACTCCGATCCATTTAACTCTTAATTTTCAAGAAGACCGAACAGCTAGAGGCAGCTTCAATTAGAGTCTGTCTGGGCAGGGAAATGGAAAAAAGTTATGAGGAAAATGAGATGATTGGTGAATTAGGCTGTAGAAATAGGAGCATGTATTTTAGAAAAATGACAAATATTGTTATGTTGGCACCTTTCAACTTTTTAATTCATGTTATTCAGACATGCTCCATTGGGCTTAACAGATGTAAGGTAGCTCTCACTGCAGTAGTTGGTGACAGTTGTTGCTCATAAGAGTGATTCTGCAGTAGCAGAATTGTTCATAAGTAAAGCTGAATTTCTAATGCTCAGATTTTTTGGTAAAAAAGCAAGTTACTTAATAAATGGTCCAGCAGAATGTGCATAGAAGTCAAGGTTGCTTGAATCAAAACCTGTTGATTACAAAAAATGAAAGGGTAGTTTTTATAGTGTAACGGTGATTTGTTTTGAATTTGAACATCTGCCTTCAATGAGCTTTGAATTAGGTCGATGAGGTGGATGTAGGCTGGAACCTGTGCTCCTGAGCTGCCTGGGGCTTTGATAGATAAAGGTGGGGGGAAAAGTGTGGATTGAACGTGGAATGCTTAAAGTGTTTAATCTTTGCTTATGTCTCTGCTTTACTGGGGATTTTTATGTTTTCGTATAATTTTCTACAATTGATGTCCATTCCTCTTCATCCTATCTACTCTGGTTTATTTCTGTGAAAACTATTCTGTGATTAACTGATGTTTGTTGCAGTATTCTGTAGACTGTCATCTAATCTTACTCTACATGGATACATCCATTTCTTAGTTTTCTTCTTCAGGTACTGTCTTGAGTATTTTTCTTTAACTGTTTCCTTATTTCTTTTGGTAGTGTACTACTTACTCCATCCTTAGTCTATGCTAGTAACTGAGGCCAGGGAATAAGAGCAGAGTTAAGAAACATTTCTCAGTAGGTACTGAGGTACTCTGTTAAGTCTATCTACCTGTTCCATAAATAGCAATGTTAGCTGAAAGATTTTTAGAATTAAAAAAAACTTGTTTCAGCTTTGAAAATACTCTGGCAAGGAGAGAACTGTGGCTTTACAGTTTTCAGAGTATTTCGCATTTCACTCACATTCTGCGTGCTGTTTCAAAGCGCTGAACAAAAATAATTACATAAACTTAGTAATAGCTAACCAGTAAGGTTAGTTTGCCCAGGTGGCTCAGCCCTGCCTTGAGCCAGCCCACAATGTGGTCGCTGTATTTTCTATTTTCTGGCAGTATAGCACCAGTGAATTCCAGAGCATGAGGTTACCTGCAGATTCCTACCTAAGCTGATCTGCTTACATCTTTTACTGACATGGCTGGATTTCTTCAGGTTTGGGGGTCTCTGTTATGGCAAGCAATAGGAAATGGTTGGAAGTTGTTCCTGGGGAGATTTAGGAAGAATTTCTTCACTGAATGGATTATCAAAAACTGCAATAGGCTGCCCAGGGCAGTGGTGGAGCCTTTATCCCTAGGGATGTTTAACAATCAGAAAGACATAGTGTGAAGGGTTTATGAGTGACCTGACAGTGCTAGGTCAAAGGCTGGACTTGGTGATCTTAAAGGTCCATCCAGAGGTATTCTGTGAGCTCCACACCCCAAACTTTTGCAAAGTATGGTTGTAATCTGATCTTTCTTTTAAGAACGAATCTAGTTCACTGACAAATTGGGTGCTCAATCAAGCAAGTCTTAATCCTGTGCTAAATTTGAGAAGCTTGCTTCTAGTTCTTAATGTAGAAGAATTTTTTTTTTTCTGTTAAGAAGGGGTTTTTTTCGCTTGGCGTTCTTTCCTGCATTCCTCTTACTTTTGTTTTCTCTTCCTTTTTCTTGAAACTAAACACTATTTTGTTGCCTTCTTTGGCTTTCATACTGCACCGCTTTTCCCTACTCAGTAAGTATTTAGGGATCAATACATTTTTTTTCAAAACGCTGCTTTGTTAGAGCACATGACCTCAGTGATCAGAGATTATTAGGTAACAACTGTGTGGGAGTCTGTCTTGCTTTATTCTTAAAGGTCCTGTGTTTAAGCCTTAAGATACTCCAAAGAGGCATGACCGCTTAGGTGTTACTAAGAGGTATTCACAAAATGCCCCCCTTGGTTTCATTACATTGACTAGTGCTAAGGCAGTGAATCAAAGTAGGGCTCCTGCATGACTCAGTTGATGTGCTTTCCCCTTGGCTTACTCTGAGGAAGAAGTAAAAAAATTATCTTGCATTGTGTTTTACTATCGAGAAATAGGGATGAAATCATGAGCAGCTTATTGGGCGTCAGGGATATCACTAGGACACTCCCTAACTGACTACTACCTGCTACTAACCTTCCAAACAGGTAGGGAGGAAACTGTATTCTGTAGCCTGAGGGGAGTGAAAAACTTGAAGGCCTTAGGACATTTGGTGAAAGAGTTTGGGACGCAAATAATATTGTCTTTTTTCCTTCCATTTTTGGGTGAGGACATGAGCTGGAAGAGAAGGATTCACTCCATAAATGCCTGGCTACGAGACTGGTGCTACAGACAGGGCGTTGGGTTCTTTGACAATGGCTGGTTTTATAAGACACCAGACCTGACAGTTACACATGGGAAAGGTTTATCTCAGAAGGAAAAAAAGGTTCTGCAGCAGGAATTGGTAGGGCTCATTTAGAGAGCTCTGGTACTGATGAAGACCACGAGGCCTCCCACCTTCCTAGGGTGAAATTGGAGCATTCAGCTCAATCCCTGAAATGCCTGTACACCAATGCATGCAACCTGGGGAATAAGCAGGAGTTAGAAATCTGTGTCCAGTCAGGTGATTATGATCTGGTGGCAGTTACAGAGACATAGTGGAACACCTTGTATAACTGGAATGTGGTCATGGACAGCTATGTCTTTTTCAGGAAACACAGGTCAGCAAGGCAAGATGGTAAAATTGCTCTTTATGTGAAAGATCAACTGGAGTGTATTGAGTTCTGTCCAGGGGCAGATGAAGAGAGAGCTGAGAGTTTGTGGGTACGGACTAAGGGGCATGCTGGCATGGGTCACACTGTTGTGGGTGTCTATTACAGGCCACCCTGATCAGGATGAGGAAGTTAATGAGGCCTTCTACAGGCAGCTGACAGCAGCCTCACAGCTACAGGCCCTGGTTCTCATGGGGGATTTTAACTACCCT
>JAOXOE010030817.1:0-12614 GCA_028565055.1 Phoeniculus purpureus
TAGTGATAGGACAAGGGGCAATGGGTGTGAGCTGGAACATAGGAGGTTCCATATAAATATCAGAAGGAACTTCTTCCTGGTGAGGGTGACAGAGCACTGGAAGAGGCTGCCCAGGGGGGTTGTGGAGTCTCCTTCTTTGGAGACGTTTAAAACCCGCCTGGATGAGTTCCTGTGTGACTTGGTGTAGGTGATCCTGCTGTGGCAGGGGGATTGGACTGGATGATCTTTCGAGGTCCCTTCTGCTCCCTAATGATTCTATGATTCTATGATAACACACAGAACCAACGTCCTGTGCGTGCACAGGTCTGCTGAGAGCTACACTGCTGGTCTTGTGCTTCATTCCCACTTCAAAAAAAAAAAATCCTTTAGAGGATCCTACATGGCTCATTTGAAAACACTACTTCTGTTCTTTGATGCAGCTATTCACCTTTTCTGTTACATCCAGTGGGACGTAAAAGACTCCAGATTACAATGCAAAATGTATGGTTTTGTGATCTTATATTACCGACCTTTCCCTTCCACCTTTGAACGTTGGTAACGGTGTTAAGTGCAAAACTGGAAAAGTTTAGCAGAAAAAAACGAACCTTTGATGGTCATGGAACAGATTACTCAGAAGTGCCACTCAGGTATGGTTTACACATCTAAGTTGTTGCTGCTCTATCACCAGCTGTGAAGTGATCAGCGTGTAGACGTGGATACCGTTAACCAGATACAGATAAGGTCTGTTTCATGGCAACCTATATATCGGCCATATGATTGGTCCTAGCATGAAACAAAACCTTTGTCATCTGATCGAACCTGTTTCTATTGCTTCCTCTGAACTTGTCACCTTTCACAGCAGGATATTAGGCTCTGAAATGGAAAAATCAAAATAAAAACCAAAATCCCAAAGAAACAACCCCAGACCAAATCCACTTTCCTTATTATTATTAAAACTTCAGTCCAAATGGGTTGCATAAGCTCTCAGTCTCCTGTTCCATTACTGCATGTGCCCCTAAGCAGTCTTTTCTCAAATCACTGCCTTCCAAATGATTCAAACCCATGAAGATGTAATTAGGTGTAGTCATGCAAGCACGGGTCTTTTTCAGCCTAGTGTTAAAAAACAGCGTTTCTACTTTAAGGGAACCTATCTCTCCTTTCCTCGTGCTGTGAAGCACAATTTCAAGCCCAAGAGCAAGCTCAGTAAGTGTGCCATGTAGACCAGGAAACTACATCCTTTGCGATCAGGCAGCTCCTCCCTCACCTGAAGATGGTGAACACACACAGTTATTTTCCACAGCAAACTCACAAACAGCCACAAGCAGCTGCAGTTCTCATTTTGGATTTGAAGTCTACATGCCATGATCACTGTGAGGACAGATCACAGAATCACTGAATCATTGGGGTTGGAAAAGACCTCTGAGATCAAGTCCAGCCTGTGACCTAACATCATCATATCAGCTAGACCAGGACACTAACTGTCACATGCAGTCTGTCCTTAAACACCTCCAGGGATGGGGATCCCATCACTGCCCTGGGCAGTCCATTCCACTGTCTGATCGCCCTTTCCATGAGGAAGGGCTTCCTAACAGCCAACATAACCTTTCCCTGGAGCAGCTTCTGGTCCTGCCCTCTTGTCCTGTCGCTAGTTGCCTGGGAGAAGAGCCCAACCCCCACCTGACTACAACCTTCCTTCAGGGAGTTGTAGAGAGGGAGAAGGTCCCCTCTGAGTCTCCTCTTCTCCAGCCTACACAACCCTAGCTCCCTCAGCCTCTCCTCATTAGACTTTCCCTCCAGACCCTTCCCCAGCCTTGTTGCTCCTCTGGATCTGCTGAAGCCTCTCACTCTTTCTTGAAGTGACGAACCCAGAGCTGCCCCCAGTACTTGAGGTGAGGCCTCACCAGTGTGAATTTTCTTTAGTGTAAATAATTTTAACCCTGTGTTTTCATTATTATCTCCTCTTCAATTTCACATTCTAGTTTCATTTATGAACACCTAGCTATGGGTCACCAAGTCTGATTCACTGGTCTCTCAGTGCCAACAGCACTTTGAGAAGAAGAAAACCAGACTGTTGTAGGAAAGGGCTTTTGTAGAATCATAAGATGTTTGTTAGCAAAATGACCCCCTGCTTGTCAGAATGATGGGAAGACTCCTCTTTCCTGCCTGTGTGCTTGGGAATGGCAGTTCCTGTTAGAAGAATAAGTCAGGTCTCCAGGGCTAAACAGCATGGCCAGCCTGCATATCACAGGATCACGGAGTTGTCTGGGGAGGAAGGGACCTCTGGAAGCCTCTAATCCAATCCCCGCTCAAAACAGGGCTGAAGCCACAGTTAGATCAGATTTCTTAGGGACTTCCTCAAGCAGGTTTCACAGAAGTCCATGGACGGGGATCCGAGGGACTTTCTGGTGCCCGTTGCACTGCTCCACACAAAGCAGGTGAGGTGCCTGTTGGCATCTCACAAAGGAAGACATTTATTCTTTCTTCCTGGTCAGTCTCATGGCTGCAACATTGCTTCTTATCCTTTTGCAATGTCCCTTTGAGAAGTGACAGCCTCTGGCTTCTCTATAACCCTCTTCTTGTTTGTTAGCTAACAGAATACTGCTGGCAAGGTGACAGGCTAATGCCATGTTTTATAGACCAAGACTTATTCCCTATGTGCCATGAATCCTAAAATGTTCTCAGTTCTTGTAAACTCTGCTAAATTTGATCCTGTTTTGTGCAGACAGTGTCACAGCTGCACTTCCATCGTATTAAAATCTCCAGAATCTAAGCAAACCTGCGTCTGACAACACGCTGCTGCCTAGCGGTGCAGTTTGCAGCCTGAGAAAGCAGAAGCTTAAGAAGCAGAGCTTCTCAGTGTGCAGCCTAATCGCTTCCCCACCGTCATCCCTTTGCATTCGGATATCACAGTCTTGTTTGTTTGTTACTCCTGGAGAAAAATGTCACCCAAATACTGAAATGCTTCTTCACAAGCTGTAATCGGGGCTGGGCTTGTGGCTTCACTTCTCCCAGGATCCACCAGCACCTCGTGCCTTTAGGATTCACCAGGTAGAACTTTGCCTCGCCTTCTTCCTTGCTGCCACCCACCTGATACGCTTAGCTTACAGATCACGAATGCTGCCGAGGCCAGTAAATAGCAGAGCTTGCTGTGCACTAGTCAGCTACATGCCTCGAGTTTTCAGACTGCTTGACAGAGCATGGAGAGCGACTTTCTTGTGGCATCTGCAAGGAACGGTGGTGGGGGCTTGTTAACTAGGATTCCTCTGCACATCATTAATAGTGAGAATCATAGAATCATTAGGGATTGGAAGGGACCTCGAAAGATCATCTAGTTGGGCAGTCTCGAGCTTCAGTGTCCTCACTGAGGTAGCCAAGCTCACGTTCTTCCCCATCTGGACACGGGATCCTGGATCCACACAAACTCTCTCTTCTAACTGCCATGCCTGAGCGATGTCGCTTACTAATGTTCAGCTGTTAGCACAGCTACCGGCTGCAGGCACTTGCAGAGTAAACGCGGTAACAGCTGCAGGTGACACCCGTTCTGTGGGTGTGACAGTGTGTCCTTCATTGCATGTGGAGGCAAAAGTAGCCTGAAACAGCAATGTGGGTTGCAAAGCAGATTTCAGCACCTTCTGTCACAGAATAGGAAGCTCAGCCCAGGGCTCCAGCTGCCTTGTGGTGCACATACTGGAGAACCTGAAATGCTGCTCTGAAAAGAAAAGCCGTCTTTCCACTTCCCAAAGGCTTCTGCAATACAGAGGCAAATTGAGGGAATGCCACTAGTAAACCTCCGGTTTGGGTTTCAATTCTGCATCACAGCAGAGCCTGCATGTGAGGTGCAAGGGTGACAACCAGAAGGCATGGTCAGGGCTGCAGCCAAAGACACTTCCTGCCACACGTGGAAGTCTGTGCAGTGTTATCCTACGCTGCAGCAAAACCAGTTCATCTAAACAGAGAAAAACCATGACATTACCAAGGGAAAAAACACAACAAAAATGCCTCAGTGAACTAGCAGTGCCTGCAAACTTTGAGCTGACAGCTCTGTGTTCAGCAAGTGGGACTTGGAGTATGAGGGAAGCAAACAGGCACAGAAACATTTGACAGATGTTTCTTCCCTCTGCAGGTTTTTTGAGCGTGCTACCTCTTCATCCACTTCTGGTTGATTCCCAGAGATGTTGCTGTGCAAGACTATTTCTTCTGAGTGTCATAGTTTCCTTGGATGTGTTTTTCATTGCTAAGGAGTGGTGGAGTGAACATTCAGTGTTTCATTCAGTGTCACCATCCCTGGAGGTGTGGTGACAACATGTGCACCTGGCACTTAGGGACATGGTCTAGGCAGTGCTGGATCAAAGATTTGACTTGATGATCTTAAAGGTCTCTTCCAACCAAAGATATTCTGTGATTCTGTAGATGGGAGAACGTGCTCAGTCTCGTGGGCAGTGTGGTGATGGCCTGTCAGGAAGAAGCTGGTGAGTAGCGCTTCCAGCACACTGCCATTGTGCCTTCTTTCCACTCCTGCACTCTCACGCAGTAAATTTTCCTTCAAAGCGCTGAAGCAGTCAGCCTGCTAGGACCAATTCCATAAGCAGCATGTCCTGGGTTATGTTATAAGGTATGTTTTGCTTTTCTGGAACCTTCTGTGACTTGGAGGACGACTGGTAGTTTATCTCTCTGCAGACCATACCTTTATACAGCAACATCTAGTGGTTTGGACAACAGAGGACACCTCTGCAAGGTGCGAGAGAGCAGAGGTGCTGGCAGAGTTGCAGATCACTCTAGTGTGACAATAACACTGCGGCTGAGCGAGCACCGCATGGCTCGATGCAAATAACAGCGTTACGCGTTGTGCTGGCTCTGTTCCTACAGCATAGTGCAGGGCTACACCGTGTGGACCTCCAGGTTGAAGTAGATTTGTTTAGGCCTTCCAAGGCATATTCTGTGCTGCAAGCCAGACACTGTCTGCCTGCCCTCAGCCTAGCATTGCTCCTGTCTCTTACCCTGATGTGTGATAGAACATGTTCTTTTTAGGGCAGCGTTTTAACTCTGGGAGCAAAGAAGGGCACAGCACTTTTCCCAGGATGCAGTCAGAAGGGCAAAAGTAAAAAGATTGCCCAAGGTCACTCAGCAGCCCAGTGGCAGGGGCTGGAAGAGAGCTCAGCATTCATGTCCTTCAGCACACCAGCCTTTTCTGTAGGTGTTCTGCTTTAGAAGACGAGCAGAATCTGTCAGTCTAATTTGTGTGTTTTCTGCAGAAAAGTTTATAGTTTGGGTTTAAATAGCTGGAAAATGTCTGCCCCATCTCTTCTCCTCCCTTCTTCTCCCCCCTCCAGTGACTTCCATCTTCTTCACTTTTCTCCATCTTGGACCGTTGGGAGCTGCGTCGCTGCTGCTGAGACAGAATGTTATCGCTTCTGAGAATGTGATCGCTCCTAAAGTTGAAGTGGATTTATGGCGAGTGAGAAGATTCACCTGGACCTGAGAGACTGTGAGAATTCTGAACCTTGAAGATTTATGAGGATCAAGACTGAAGTTGGATGACCACCGATTTCAGAGAGATGGAAGCAGGAGCTGTGTACAATGGACACCTGAATATTCTCATCTCGGTTAACTGCAGGAGCAGTGTGACAAAACTCCATATGTCCACGTCTAAGTCTTGTGTGGGGTTTTTCTCTGATGTGTGGGTGGTGGAGGAGTGAATTAAAATGTCTCGGTGCCTTTCTTCTCTCCATTGAGTCAGTTGTTTCAATGCCTGCAGATTTGTAAGTAGTTTTGTTAAACCCTCCTTTTGTGTCTGATGCTTTAACTAAAAGCTGTTGGTTGAAATATGGTCGGGGTCTCTGACATGTTAGAGGCAACCCAGGTGGGATGCATGAGGATCAAGACAAGGATCTACAACACTATGTTACACTATTACGACACAACAGTAGTCCAGGGTGATTATTTATGCATCATGTATTTTCATGCTGTTGCTTCACTAACTCTAAGACCACGTGTAGGGTTTAGACATTCCTTAGCCAGTAACACATTTATTTACTATCACAGTGCCTTTTGGCACTAATTTTTTTGGCACTATTTTGGCAATAATTTTCCTTCTGTTTATAAAATTGGAAGAGAAGTTATTGGAAAGGAACAAATTGAATGGACAAAAGGTGGCTAGATTGCACACAGTTTGCAATTCTCCTAGAACACATTGGAATTAATATCGACTGAGCTGCTTTACAAGTGTTTTAGGTGTGTCGCTGAGCTGCATTTAAGTTAAAATTCCTTATATCTGCAGAGGATAGGGACAAGCATAGACATACTCAAGCAGTATCAGCATTGCTGAGCAACAGCATGCATACTGTGTCTGTGGTATACATGCCAACCTTCCCCAGACTGCAGCAATGAGCAATCTGGGAGCATCTCACCTAAGTCTGGTGACTTAAGCCTTGTCTTGAGTAACTGTGTTAACGCCTCCTGCAGTTAACTGAAAGCAGCTCAGCAGCCCAGGAGGAGATTGACCATATTCTAATCGTGTGTGAGATAATGAGCACCTTGGAACCGCCTTTCCATCACCTACAAAGATATAAACAGCATCAATTCAAAGGCAGGACAAATGAGTATTTCCCCCCCTATGCAAATACCTCTGTATATGCTGCAAACATGAGGGCAGAGATCTGGAACTGAGATGCGATCTGCACCAGCAAACGAGCTATTGGTATTTACATATCTCCTAGAAAGGGTACAAAAGTCTATACAGATATATATAGTCTACAAGTCTATTTAGATACATAGTATACAAGCCTCTATACAGTATAGAAGTTTATATACATATATAACATACAGATACAAACATATAGCACATTTTATTAAACCCAGATCAGATGTCTGAACATGGAAGAAGCCTGTGACTAAGATATCTGAACCCGGAAAACAAGCACCATACTTCATGCAGTAAAACACACTGGGCAGTGAATAAGGAGCATGGCAAGGAAAGCCAAGTGCTTAAGGCAGGGCTTATCACTTCAACACAGTAGTGAAGCCACAGCTGGAGCAATGTCTCCTCTTCAGCATCCTGTTTCAAGAGACATGTTTGCACTGTCATGAACTCAGTGGAGAACCACTAAGTTGGTGAAAGGGTGCCAGAATCATGATCCACACAGCCTGGGGAAAAGAATATAAAGGAGAAGAGGGTCTAGTTCGTCACTGTTCCCCACTTGATTGATAGAGGGGTGTACAGAATTTGAGACAGACTCTGCTCAGATGTGCAAAACTTGCAGCAGGCACAAGCTGCAGCGCCGCAGAAGGAAAAACTGCCTTTGTGGGAGAGGTGGAACAGTGGAACAGGTACCCAGGGAGGCTGTGTGATCACTGCCATTGCTTAAAACTCACTGGGACTGGGAGGCTGCTCTCAGTGACATTATATAGTTTCGAAGTTAGTCCTGTTAGGAGCATCAGGCTGGACTAGTAACTTTTATAGGACCCTTCTTCCCCAATTTGTTTGATGGGTTTATGATTCTGTAATGCAGATGGGTTTTTTTTTCCCTCTGGTAGTTTAAAGGAGAACAGAGGCATATGGCCAGCATCAGACCAAGAGGTCCCTTCTGGGGCTCTTCAGCCCTTCCTTGGTTTTCAGTTCCGGTTAGGAAACAAATCGAGAGTACAGCGAGCACCTTCCTTCTGCAAAACTTCCAGCGCTCTCTAGTGTTATTTCTGTACAACTGCAAGCGCACCCCTCCCTCACATTTTTGCCCAGGAAGCAGAAATGCAGCCATGGAATCGCAGACCCATTTAGATTGGAGAAGACCTTTCAGATCATTGAGTCCGACCATTAACCTGAGTGTGCCAAGCCCACCAGTAAACCACGTCCGTAAGCTCCCTAGCCTGCCTTTGTACTTTCTAATGGCCAGAAGGATCTTGATTAGCCCATGTACGTGGGAAAACTGTTTCATATACTTCTGATTTACTAGGCATAGGCAAACTGGCTGCATTTCTGTTTGAAATGCTGCATACATAATGGGATCAAAAGTCTACAATAGGAACAAACTATACCCTGTATTATTTGTCCATTATTTAATGTGTTTACTTGCATCTTCATTCAGCAGTAATATTTGGTCAGATGCTCTTTTGACAGGCAACATAACACTTCCTTCTGGCTACAGCACATTTATTCAGTGTCTTTCGTTGTACACGTGTGCCTGCTGGGCTCCAGCAGCATTAGCACAGCATTGAAAGCCAAGGCAGGCTTGGCTGGATATCCTGATACACAAAGTTTTTCACTTTGCAAGTACACCAGTCATCAATACACTTAGAAACATCACTGAATTTGTGCTTCCCAATCTTGAATGGTATTCAAGATGCATGATGTAGAGATAACAAGAGCAAGCTTTCAGGTTCCAGTTCTTCACATGTCTTTGAATGAACCACTTTCTATTGATAGCCATAAAATAATCCAGCTACATCCACAGGAAAAGCCTGGTTACTGTTCTGCAGAAAGGCTGGGAGAGAACATGGAAAAGAAGCCAAAAGCTGCTCTATATGTAAATATGATTTTCACATTACTAGGAGAAGTGTCAGTCTTTAACCCATCCACTCAGGATTTCCCTTGGCCTAAGCTGATTTCAGCTTGCTTTCGTCATGACAGCAGCTGTCTAGCAGCTAGGGAACACTTGCATAACCTGTTTTGAGCTATCTCCGTGAACACAACCCAAAGGTGTAGCTGAGCTATGCTGTTGGCTAGCAACAAATATTAACGCCATAGACTGAGGCTGCAGAGGCTATTGGTAGCCTTTAACTAAGACAATCAAGTAAAGAGCCAAGCTTTCATTGGGATCCAGTGAAGAAACAGCAACCAAGCAGACAATATCTGCAGTCAAAGCAAGTATAGCTCAACTCAGGAACAAGGGTGAAAAAACCTACCTCCATCAACAACCAACAACACATCCCTCCTGAGAAAGAACCTGGTGAACAGTAGTTGACTGGCTCCATGCACTCCTTCTTCCTGTTCTTCTGATGGAAGGTAGGTACCATGGACATAGGACTTGTGTGGCATTACAACAGTGAGAAAAACTGTGCCAGGCAGTATATGTCAGTGATTTTAATGATTTACTGATTAATCATATATAATTTTCATTACGATTAATTATAATGAATAATAATGAATTAATATTTAATGTATTGATAATGGTAATTTGGATTGTGCAGTATTCTTGTAGCTGCACTGATAATGTAGAATCATGGAATGCATTGGGTTGGAATGGTCCCTTAAGGGTCATCTAGCTGAAATGCCCTGTAGTGTGAAGGGACATCATAACTAAATCAGGTTTCCCAGATCTTCATAAAACATCAACTTTAATATCTCCAAGGATGGGGCCTCCAGCACCTCTTTGGGCAACCTGTTCCAGTGTTTCACCACAGTCATTGTGAAAATCTTCTTCCTTACTTCCCTCTTGTTAGTTTAAAACCATCACCCCTTGTCCTGTCACAACAGGACCCTCCCCGTCTTTCTTGAAGACTCCCTTTAATTACTGAAAGGCTGCAATAAGGTCATCTCAGAGACACCTTTTCTCCAGGCAGAACAACCCCAGCTTGTGCAGTCTGTTCTCACAGGAGAGGAGCTCATGTCTTCTGATCATTTTGATGTCCCTTCTCTGGACCCACTCCAAAAGGTTCATGTCCCTCTTATTTTGAGGAGTCCAGAGCTGGACACAGTACTCCATGTAGGGTATCACCAGAAAGGAGTAGAGGGGCAGAATCACCTCCCTCAACCTGCTGGCCACACTTTTCTTGCAGCTCAGGACAGATTTGCCTTATTGTTCTACACAACTATCTGAAAGGGGATTGGAGAGAGGTAGGTGCTGGCCTCTTCACACAAGTAAACAACAACAGGACTAGAGGGAACAGTCCAAAGCTGCATCAGGGGAGGTTTAGGCAAGACATTCAGAAGAATTTTTTCTCTGGAAGAGCTGTGAAGCATCAGAACAGGCTGCCCAGGGAGGTAATTATCATCCTTTGATGTGTTTAGCAGTCATCTAGACGCAGCGCTTAGAGATCTGGCTTCGGTGTCATAAAGATAAAAGCAGGGTCAAAGGTTGGACTTGATGATCTTATAGGTCTTTTCCAACCTAGATGCTTCTGTAATTCTGTGAATCTGTGATCCTTTGATACGTGGATTCACAAGGTAGAAGTCAAAAGCGTACGGGATCCTGCTTTTTCTGCAGCTTTTCAATTACAGCTTTTGAAGCAAAGAAAATTTCAACCAGGGATGGAACAAATTGTGATGGTACTGCTCATTTTAAGAAAGCACATAGTATTTACAGTTGTAATAAGGACAGTCATTCCTCGATTAGGAATGACTTTATGCCTTTAAGTAGTTCACAATTCTAGATATTTGTACTTCAATATTTTACCTGATAATCGGGATCAAAACCATGGGGTTAAACCCCAGCTCTGTTGAAATCACTCTAAGTAGTACAATTCAATAGCATCCATGAAGAAATAACTAAGACCTTCAGTAATGCTGCTCTGCTTTTATTTTTTTGCTTAAATTTTCCAGGATGGAAGTAGAAAATAGATCACTTTATACATCTTTATCAACATAAACATACTTACTTTGTTGTCCAAAGGTCAACTCCTTTGTGAAGTCTCAGACAAGCATGACGTCTTTCCATATTACCAACCACCACCACAAACACTAGTGAGGTCCCCAGCATGTGTCTTAATCTGGTTAACATGTAGAATAAAGCTTCACGCTGGACTTCACAAATGTTCTGCTGAGGTTTACAAGCATTTTCCATTACAAATACAATTTGTGTGCTTGCTCATGGGCTTATAATGTTTGAATCTGGTCTGTGAAATGCAGCAATTACATTAAAAATTACCTGAGGGTGGTACCACAGGTACCACATCGGAAGAGCTCTCTGTTCAAAATGTGCATCAAAGAAATTCAGAGCAGAACTGCGTTACCACTGCTTCCTGTAGAGGAGACTGCCAGAAGATCTCATCAGTGCTTATCAATATCTAAAGGACAAGTGTCAAGAGCATGGGACAAGGGTCTTCCCAGTGGTGCCCAGCAACAGGACAAGGGGCAGTGGCCACAAACTAGAACAAGGACGTCCCATATAAACATAAGGAAAAAACCTTTTCACAGTGAGGGTAACAGAGCACTGGAACAGGCTGCCCACAGAAGCTGTGGAGTCTCCTCCAACTTTAGAATCATTCAAAACCCACCTGGATCTGCTCTAGGAGAATCTGCTCTGCAGAGGGGTTGGACTAGATGATCTCCAGGTTCCTTCCAACCCTTACCATTCTGTAATTCTATAAGTCTGTGGAAATTGTTTACACATGAAGTTCAAGTTCAAGGAGGTCAAAAGCAGCTGAAAAAAACCTCTTACCCATATAACACAAACTCAAATTCCTTGAAGCAACTACTTACGAGGAAGCAAAGCCCTCCTTTGTACTTTAGGTAGGTTGGAAGGATTTACATTTCATTTCTTTGAGGTTACATCTCTTTTATTTATTTGTATGGATTTGTATTGTTACATGCAAAGCCATTAGCTAGTTATTTATTGTCGTCCCTGTAGTAGCGCTGTTTCATAGCTCTGTATTTTCTGAGAAAGTACAAAGCCTCCAGCTCTTTCATAACAAATTCTCCCCGTGCAATTAGTTCCTTGATTTTTTCAGGATCTTTCACATCTTTATTTTTTAGGAAGGCTGCTTTCAAACGGCTTCTAAAGAAGTCTGCTCCTTTTGGATACTCTCTCCCAAGGTACAGGAGCTTGAAGGAAAGAAAAAAAAAATAGCATTTTTTTTAATGAATCGAGTGCAGAGTGAAATGGTTTTGTCTGGTTAAGGAAAGTGTGGCATTTAAGACACTTACATTTTTGTATAAATTCAACACTTCACCTCTCAAAGAATTGGCCATTCTCACATTTCAGTGAACTCTTTATTCTCGTCTCATTTATTTTTTTTTACCTGAAGAACAACCAGTTTGACATTAGCCTTCCATGGGAGTCAGAAAATCCCAGCCTCATCCTCCACAGGAACTGCACCTTTTCTCATCAGACTCCTTCATCTGACTGAGCCCTGCTTGCTCAGAGCTTTTCTGTTCCTACTCTGTCTCTTCTGGTTTTACTTACTTTTAACTTTTGTTCCCATTTAGCTTCTTTTTCTCTTCTCCCCTTTAACCTCAAACAGAAAACTAGAAACTCCCTGAACCTTCCAACCAGTATGGCACTGGTTTTACCCTGCTGTGCACCAGCTGATTCCTCACACCCCTCTGTCTGGCTGCCAAGCCGGCAGCTTCTTTACACTGCTGAGCTGCTAAAATAAACACTTATAATGCTGATGAGTTAATAAACATTGACAATGGTCTAATAAACACTTATAATGTTTGTGCTCTAACAAACACGTTTTAATGGTTTTAATAAGATATATAAATCCATATATATATATATGTAAATGTCGAGATAAATATTAATCAAGCTAAGGGAGGAGAGTAAGGAGTTAGTAACGAGGCAAGCCGACTTTTTATTTTTATAAATAAACACAACTGGAACCCGATCGGGGTCCTTCCTCCCACCCACCCCAGTCAAGGCCTGGCCCGGCCCCGGGGCTGCCGGGGCTGCCGGGGCTGCCGGGGCTGCCGGGGCTGCCGG
>JAOXOE010030818.1:0-12612 GCA_028565055.1 Phoeniculus purpureus
TGGGGTCACCCCTCAGTCTGCTTTTCTCCAAGCTCAAGAGCCCCAGCTCCCTCAGCCTCTCCTCAGCAGGGAGATGCTCCACTCCATCATCTCTGTGGCTCTGCACTAGGCTCTCTCCAGCAGTTCTGTGTTCTTCTGGAACTGAGGTGCCCAAAACTGGACACAAGATTCCAGCTGTGGTCTCACCAGGGCAGAGCAGAGTGGGAGAAGAACCTCTCTCCATCTGCTAACTGCCCTCCCGAGCCACCCCAGGATGCCGTTGGCTTTCTTGTCCACAAGAGGACGACACTGCTGGCTCCTGGCCATGCTGCTGGCCAGCAGGACCCCCAGGTCCCTTTCTCCTCTGCTGCTCTCCAACAGGTCAGTCCCCACCCTATCCTGGTCCCTGGGGTTTTTTAACCAGCAACCAAGCCTGTGTCACGTAACAGCTACCCAGAAAGTGCCCAGCAAAGGACATTTCAGCACCATCATGACTTTACCTGAATGTCAGACAAGTAGAACATGTTTTGAGTCAGCTGCACATTGAAAAAATACCTTAAGGCAACCAGTTTTGTTCCACACTGATCTGTTGGGCAACATAGTAAATGGAATCCCAGCCCCAGTGAAGTTAATGGGAATTTTACTCTTGGCTTCAGAGGAGACAAGACCTCACCTCTCGTTCTGTGAAGGTTCTGTGGAGGGGTCAGTTAAATTCTCATGGGAAGTCTTGGGGAACCTAAACCACAAGTTCATCACTTTACAAACCACTGCTGCATTACTAGACAGTCCGTATTTCTCTGTCCTTAGACAGCAATGACCTTACTTGACTTTGTGACGTAGCCGGCCTTCGGCACAAACTGCCTTTGTGCCACGTTACAGATAGCTTTGGAGAGGACACCCCAAAAAGATCCCAACGGGAAGTACTCTGCGGTCTAGTCAGAACGCCTTCTGCCTCCAGACCAGGAGGCTTTTCTCTCCTGAACTTGCTCGTCATGAGAAACTTAAAATTCTACGACATCAGTGTAATCGCTCGGCATCTGTTCTGGATGTCTGGCCCTAATGGGGTTTTATGTTTTGCTCCAAAGATAATCATCAGACGCGATGATTTTTAGCTTTGCCCTGATGCTGCTGCCAACAAAATTAGGACCTCTTCCTGTAGTTCGTTAAGTCTCACTGCCATGAAGGTAAGCCGAGAGAGTTGCCACTCAGCAGGCGCATTTCCGCCTTCTCCCAACACTCCCCTCATTTCCAATACTAAACAATCATCAGGGGAAAGAAAGGGCTTTGGCTGTACGTTCAGGAGGACAAAGTCATTTCCCCATTACCGCAATGTCTGATCCAGCAGCATCTAGAGGAACACAGACTCACAGAACATCAGGGATTGGAAGGGACCTCAGAAGACCATCCAGTCCAATCCCCCTGCCACAGCAGGATCCCCTAGACAAAGTCACACAGGAACACTGGGATTAGACAAATCAGTGTAAGCTGCTGTACAGACATAAGCAGCTGATCCCTGCTCAGCACTTTGCACAGCACTGTGCTGGTGATTAATGTTGATCATTGCCAACAGCTAAAGGATCCCTGTGAAGTCCAGTAATCAGGTTGAGAATGAGTGTTGGACTCTGTTTGTAACCAGCATTCTGCAAATACTCAGCAAGGGCAGGTGCAGAGTGTTGCAGCTGGGAAAGAGCAATCCCAGATACCAGTATGGGTTGGGAACTGACCTGTTGGAGGGCAACATAGGGGAAAGGGACCTGGGGGTCCTGGTGGCCAGCAGGATGGCCAGGAGCCAGCAATGGGTTCTTGTGGCAGGAAGGCCAGTGGCATGCTGGGGTGGATCAGAAATGGGATGGTTAGCAGATCAAAAGTGGTTTTTCTCCCCGCCTACTCTGCCCTGGTGAGACCACAGCTGCAGTCTGGCGTAGTGCCTGTCTTTCCCGAAAACAAGGAGATTTACACACTCAGACTGACATTAGAAAAGTCAATTTGACTGTTACAGGGTACTGGTTTGGAGGAAAAATGTCTGCTCAGCTTCAAAAGAAAACAACATGGGAGAAGAGTCATCACGAGCACAACAGGAGTCCTACATCAAGACGAGGAAAAAAGGAAGTGAGAATCCAGATACTCTCCCTGAAACACATTCTGTTCCTCAATATTAAGAGCCTTCTAAGTGCTTTCTGCAGAAAACGCAACCTGGCAATGGAAAGGGCGGTCCACACTAATTTAGGAAGACATCTGCTTTCATTTCCACTATGAAGTCGTCTTCAGAGGGAAAGAAGCCGCCCTGTATTATAATGTCGGTGAATAGCTTAGTATCTCAAACTAACCTTTGCTTGCCCTTCCCTTTCTTTCCTCCTCTTTTGTCATATTCTTCAGGCATCATCTTGCAGCTAGAGGGGAAATTGTTCTGTGGAGTAGAGCACAAGCCATTCAAGGTTAGATACACAGTCGGCTTCTCCCCAGCTCCCAGTCCTCTGCAATTATGGAGCTGCTTAGAGCAGAGGTGAAAGCAGAGCTGGAGAAGCTGCATCCGAGGGGTACAGACGAGAAAGTGCATCTGACACAGTGAAAAATCTATTTGCTCTATCATTCTCTTCTGGGAAGCAGAGCTGCTTCCATAAAGTCAGGCTCCACACGATGCTGGCCTTGTCAGCTACGTGGCTCTGGAGCATTGCACCAAAACTACTTGGCATCTCTGAGCGCTGTTTTCCCTGAGCAGTTACCTCAGCCACTCCTCATCAGGCTTGTGCTCTAGACACCTCACCAGCTTCATTACAGAATCACAGAACATTAGGGATTGGAAGGGACCTTGAAAGATCACCTAGTCAATCCCCCTGCCAGAGATGGATCCCCTAGATCCAGTCACACAGGAACATGGCCAGGCAGGTTTTAAACCACAACCGCCCTGGGCAGCCCATTTCAGTGCTCAAACCCTCCTCTAGACACACTCCAGCCCCTCAGTGTCCTTCTCAGGTGAGGGGCAAGTACTAGACAAAAAGGTATTTCCTTGCCTCCTTACAAAACAAAGGAAGGCAAGACAGGAGGGTGAGGACAACTCAACAATCCAGTCCTATTACAGGAGGTGCTTGAGGTTGCAAACTCTATATAAATCCCTTTGGTTTTATACAGATGAATGACACTGAAAGCAAATAATTCCAGTCAGAGTCTGGATACACTTAAAACATCACCACTAGAACTTAAAAGCTTTTGTCATGTGCTGCTTACAGGTATCCTGCTGGGTAAAACTACCACCAAGATGCTGGAGCTAGTCACAGTTAGAATCAACCATAGAATCATTAGTGATCCCAAGGGTCTTTCCCAACACGGACTCCAACCATCAATCCTACTGTACGAGTCCAACCCTAGACCAGATCTCCCAACACCACATCCAAGTGAATTTTAAACTCATCCAGGGAGGAGGACTCAACCTCCACCCTGGGCAGCCCAGCGCCTGACCGCTCTCTCCAGGAAGAATTTCTTCCTGATGGCCAGTCTAACCCTCCCCCTGTTGGAGCTTGAAGCCCTTCCCTCTGGTTCTGTCACTAATGACCTGTGAGAAGAGACCAGCACCAGCATCTCTACAGTGTCCTTTCAGAGAGCTGCAGCGCATGATAAGGTCTCCCCTCAGCCTCCTCTTCCTCAAACTCAACAGCCCCAACTCTCTCCATCTCTCCTCATGAGATTGATTCTCCAGGCCCTTCCCCAGATTCACTGCCCCCCCTCTTCCCTCACTCCAGCACCTTGATGTCTCACTTGGATTGAGATGCCCCAAACTGGACCCAGTACTCAAGGTGCAGACTCCCCCCAGTGCTAAGTGCAGGGGGACAATCACCTCCCTGCTCCTGCTGGACAGAGGGTGGAGGAGACAAGGCTACCGTGTAGTAGCACCACAGTAGGATACACTTTGAGTAGATCTGTTGGTTTTGGATACAGCAGGCCTGCTGGGGTGCTAAAAACCTACTTCAAGCTCCAGTCAATCTATTAATCTGTCCCAGGGAATGAAGTACTTCACTGCTTATCACCATGAGATATGACCGAGCGGTGCTCGGGGTTTAAATTACCATATTTAATTAAATGTAAGATACTGAAATGCTCGGAGAGATCCACTAATGAAATGTCGCTGGCTGCAAAGCAAAGCCCTTGTCACTCTCCCCTGCCCCTGCCCTGGCGCTTTGAGGGGCATTCTGTAGAGAACGAATACCTGGGATAGGAGGTTCATGACTGGCAGTGGTTCATTTTCTGCTCTTCCATGGTACCACCAACAGCAGTAAACTGGAGCAGCCACGGGTTGTCTGATTTACACTCACCAGCAAACGAGCTTAGAATTCCTCTCAGGGACAAGAGAGCACCGTGCAAGGTGCCAGGCAATAAGGAAATAGCAGGGGGGAAAGGAGGCAGACGGGAAAGAAAAGCTCATTTCATCGTCTGCCTTTTTTAGACAATAAAAAATAAACAGCCAGGAAGTAAAGTTCGGGAAATGGACGTAGCTGCACCCGGTTATCCGCTGCTGCTGGCTTGCGGGGATGGAGATGCCAGGCTATCCCTGTGTATCTGTCAGAGTTGGTCTCAACATCTCTATTGAATCTCTCGCAGCCCCTCAAACAATTTCGGTCTTAAGCCGCAGATGGAAATGAGACGTGCCTCAGGGCAAGCTCTCAACATCGAGCTCTGTAAAAATCAATCTGCTGTAGGAATACCAAGACAAATTCTTAATCTGAGTCTAAGTCCAGAGGGATCTTGCAAAGTTGTAATGTTGTTAGGCTATGGTGCTTCTGGGTGGTTTCAGGATTTGCTCTTACTCCTTAAAAGTCCTTGTGGTGTGGGATTTAGAAATCACAATCACTCTGTTTGGAAGAGACCCCTGGGATCAGAGTCCAACCATCTACCCTACCTTACAAGTTCACCCCTAAACCACATCCCTCAACACCTCACCCAAACCATCTTTAGACACATCCAGGGATGGCGACTCAACCCCCTCCCTGGGCAGCCCATTCCAGGGTCTGACCACCCTTTCTGTGGGTGGAAAACACTTTTCCTAATGTCAAGTCTAACCCTCCCCTGTTGGAACTTGAACCCCTTCCCTCTTCTTCTATCACTAATTGCTTGTGAGAAGAGACCAGTGCCAACCTCTCCACAACATCCTTTCAGATAGTTGTAAGGAGTGATGAGGTCTCCCCTCAGCCTCCTTTTCCTCAAACTCAACAGCCCAAACTCTCTCCATCTCTCCTCATCAGACTGATTCTCCAGGCCCTTCACCAGCTTAGTTGCCCTCCTCTGCACCTGCTCCAGCACCTCCACATCTCTGTTGTATTGAGATGCCCAAAACAGGACACAGTACTTAAGATGTGGCCTCACCAGTGCCAAATGCAGGGGGACCATAGCCTCCCTACTCCTGCTGGACACACTATTTCTAATCCAGGCCAAGATGCCATTTGCCTTCTTGACCACCTAGGCACACAGCTGGCTCACATTCATCCTCCTATCTGTTAGAACCCCCCGGTCGCTCCCTGCCAGATGGCTCTGCAGCCACACCTCCTTGCCTGTTTCCCAGCAATATATTGGGAGAGTCAGCACCTATATTCTAGTGCCCTCAGCTGTCAAGGTCAGCCACTCTGGAGTTCATAGGGAGCCACCAAGCAACATACTGTATAGAGTGTTTCCTGAACACTGAGAAGCTGTGAGTGAGAGAGGAATAACACACACTGGCTCACAACTCCTTCAGCACACATGTAGCACACCTTGCACGTGAGAATAGCTGACCAGCTCTTCACATTCCTTTTGGTCTCTTCCAGGTTGCGGAGAAACTGGCTGCCCAAAAGAAGAAAAGCACCCAGAAGGGGGAAGGTGACAAAAAAGGGAAGGGAAAAGCACCAAGAAAAACACCACAGAAAAGTGGAAAAAAAGTAAGAGAAAGGTGGGGCTGATGAGGGGTCTGGAGAACTGGGTTGATGAGGAGATGCTAAGGGAGCTGAGGTTGTTCAGCCTGGAGAAGAGGAGACTGAAAGGAGACCTCGCTGCTCTCTACAACTACCTGAAGGGAGGCTGCAGTGAGGCAGGGAGAAGAGGTCAACACCTAGGGACTAGCAATAGGACAAGAGGAAATAGAGTCAAGTTGTGCCAGGGAAGGTTCAGATTGGATCTTGGGAAAAAGTTGTTCCTAGACAGAGTGGGGAGGCCTTGAAACAGGGTGCAGAGATTCCTGGAGTTGTTCAGAAAACAGGCAGAAATGGTGTTTCAGGAGATGGTTTAAAGTGGTTGGGGATTGTAGGGCAGACAGTTGGGCTGGATGATCTTGAAAGTCTCTTCCAACCTTGATGATTTTGTGACTCCATGAGGTACACACACAGTTGGCAGCTTGTGAAACCACAGCCAAGGTCCAGCCAGGTGAGCCAAGAGGATGTGCACACACCTTTCAAAGCACTATTGCCTTGTTTTTGTGCAGATAAAGTGGTGCCCAACCACTTCCACTTCTAGTGCTGGATACAGAGAACTTAGTATCACTTAGTTAGAAGTCATAGAATCATTGAGGTTGGAAAAGACCCCCGGAATCATCAAGTCCAACCATCATCCCTACTCCACAAGGTCACCCCTAAACCACATACCCCAACACCACATCTCAGTGACTTTTAAACTCATTCAGGGATTCAACCTCCACCCTGGGCAGCCCATTCCAGTGCCTGACCATTCTCTCCAGGAAGAACTTCTTCCTGATGGCCACTCTAACCCTCCCATGTTGGAGCTTGAAGCCCTTCCCTCTGGTTCTGTCACTAATGACCTGTGAGAAGAAACCAGCACCAACATCTCTGCAGTGTCCTTTCAGAGAGCTGTAGAGAGTGATGAGGTCTCCCCTCAGCCTCCTCTTCCTCAAGCTAAGCAGCCCCAACTCTCTCCATCTTTCCTTATCAGATTGATTCTTGATTCTGGAGGCCCTTCCACAGCTTTGTTGCCCTCCTGTGCACTCACTCCAGCCCTTCAGTGTCTCCCTTGTCCTGAGGTGCCCAAAACTGGACTCAGTCCTCAAGGTGCGGCCTCCCCAGTGCTGAGTACAGGGGCACAATCACCTCCCTGCTCCTGCAGGACACACAGTTTTCACTGGGTTAGCATCTGCTCACACATGCCTTCAGACAGTCGTTTGTCATCAGGGCGACACCACCACAGCATTCGTGAAGGCACCACACTCCAGCCAGTAAGAGGCGACCACTGGTACCACTTCACTTTAGCAGCAGAGCAGACCCAGTCTCAGGGAGCAGAGGAGAAATGGGAGTGTAATGCCAGCAAACAAAGCCAAGTAACATTGACACCAAGTTGATAGTTGTCTGTAAGGCTTCTAGCCTCATACTAGCACCAAGTTCATCTCTGTGGGGCCAGTTCATGCTGCGACCTCTTAAATCAGCCCATGCACTGAAGAACTCTATGGGAAAGATCAGATAAAAGGACATGTACAAAGGCAATTGCTTCAAAAAGCTTTTGAAGTTAGACACTTTAAAGAGCATTGCCATTCACAGAACCCTGGAGCATCTCCGATAGCCCACTTCCTTTTGGGAGCGTTGGGTGAGGGTGTCCTCTAATGGCTTTGCCCTTGTCCTTGCTCCTTCCCAACTCAGCTGGCCCCAAACGAAGCCCTGTGATGCCTCTAGTCTCACAAAGCACTGAAAGAGGTTGTTCCAGACACTTCAGTTTAAGCCTGAGAGAGAGACGTTCGTCTCCCTGCACCCTAAAAATGCCAAGCCCAACCCCAGCATCTGAAACCGGGTGGCAGCTTGCCCACACCTGCTTCAAAACCTGATTTTCACTGCATAAATTTGATTCCTTGTTGGTTTTGCACTTTCCACTAGGTAAGAGCCGACAAGATCAAAAACAAATCTCAGTCCTCTCAGAGCCCCCACAAGGTTGTTTGGAAAAATTGAGTGAAACAACAACAGAAAGCTCTGGGGCTTTATAACTTCATGTCATTCTCATCTCTTCAGCCATCGCAGGTCCTGTCAAGTAAAACTCTGAACCATTATATCAGGTTCTCTATGGTTCACTGAGAAAGAACAAAGGGAACATTCTCTCCAAGGTTATAATGCTGACAGGGAGAAGAAAATTGCATCTAAGACCAGTTGAGAAATACTTGGGAGAAGTTCTAACAGCAGGACTCTCCTTGAAATAAGTACAAGCTGTAAGTCACAGCGACGCAGAAAGCCCTGCTCCTTACTTTGCCTCTTAAAGAAAACAAGAGATAGATCCCAGAAGGAAATTGAAATGTCTCTGAAAAGCCTGATAGCAATCTTTAAAAAGGAGTATTTGATACCAGAGTCACTTCATTTTCTTTTCTCTGCAAGGTGCCGATTTGATTTCCCACTGGGCATCTAAGGAGGATTTAGAAAACAACAGCAGCTCCAGCACCGTGTGATCTCTCATTCCAATAGCAGAAGACATTAGACCTGTCTGCACTGTTTCACCCAGTAGTGTGCCACAACCTGTCTGCTCCCCCCGAGCAGCAGTGGGGCTGTGCATCCCCCATTTCACCCAGAGATGTTAAACAGGGAGACACGTTTAGTCCTTAGTGAAAGCCATTAGGGAAATCTTCACAGCAAAAACAGAACAAGAGAGTCACAGAATCACAGGACATCAGGGGTTGGAAGGGACCTCAAAAGATCATCCAGTCCAGTCCCCCTGCCAGAGCAGGATCCCCTAGATCCAGTCACACAGGAACATGGCCAGGTGGGTTTGAAATGTCTCCAGAGAAGGAGACTCCATAACCCCCCTGGGCAGAACTCTGCCAGGGCTCTGTCACCCTCACTGGGAAGAAGTTCCTCCTCATATTGACGTGGAACCTCCTGTCTTCCAGCTCACACCAATTGCCCCTTGTCCTATCATTAGATGACTCTGGCACCATCCTCCTGACATCCATCTTTCCATATTTATCAACATTAATGAGGTCACCCCTCAGTCTCCTTTTCTCCAAGCTCAAGAAGAGCCCCATCTCCCTCAGCAGGGAGATGCTCCACTCCATCATCTTGTGGCTCTGGGCTGGACTCCCTCCAGCAGTTCTCTCTCCCTTGAACTGAGGGGCCCAGAGCTGGACACAAGATTCAAGCTGTGGTCTCTCCAGGGCAGATTAGAAGGGGAGGAGGAGAACCTCTCTCAATCTGCTAACCAACCCCCTTCTGATCCACCTCAGTATGCCACTGGCCTTTTTAGGGGTGAACTCATAAGATAGGGTAGATGGTTGGACTCTATGATCTCAGAGCTCTTTTCCAACCAGAATGGTTCTGTGATTCTTGGCCATCCTGCTGGCCACCTCAGCACAAAAGAGACACATCCACTGACTTCAAAACAAGTTCTTTATATCACATAGGCTCTTACACTGTTAGCAAAGGCAGGAAGAATCACAGAGCAGCAACATTCTGCAGCTGTCCTGCAGGCACCCAGTGGGTTTGATCAAACACAGTGATCCTGACACAATATTTTTTACATCAGTGTATAAAAAAAATCACTGAAGCTGGTAATTAAAATGACTTGTTGGCTTCTTTGGAACTATAAAAGCAGCATTAATATGTGGCCTGTGCTATTAAGAGGCTAAAAACAACTCCATAAAACCCGATTTTTAGGCTGTTTTGGAGGGGATTTTGCTTTCAATAGTTAATCAGGATTTCCACTAAGAACATCACGACGTAATCATTTTCCATAGTGATTAAACAGATTCCCTCTCCTGCAAAAGATCTCAGGATGAGCCTACAAAATGCAAAACCCACGAAGAACTTGGCCTAAGACAGGAATGTGAACTCAGGGCCAAGGGGGTGAGGTAGGTCAAACCCTCAAATACTTGCTATATTTTACCCAAACGGTTCTCGGTGTTTAGTCAAGAAACGCCCCAATCTCTCCAAACACATCTATAGAGCGTTGAGCTGATAAACACATTTGGGTTCTACATGTCCTTCTGGGCCCAAACGTTAATTACTGCAGTAACTCTTCAATTAAAAACAGATGTTTAATAATCCACGTGAGCTGGCTGCAACTGCATCTGCTGATAGCAGGTCTGCAACGGCCCCTAGTTACAGAGCCAGAGTTAAGGGGGTTTGCTTTGTTTTATTTATTCCAGGGGCTATAACCTGGTATCTTTGTTTATGACCAGTGGATTACTGACTACACAGCCATTAGCAAAGTCTGCTAAGATTGGCGTTGCCTTGCATCAATCTACATTCACCTCCTCCCCAAAGTCATCTCATTTCCTACTAACAGCTGTTGCCAAGTAGCCAAGGCAGCCAGTGGCATCCTGGCCTGGATTAGAAACTGCGTCCAAGCAGGAGGAGGGAAGCGATTGTCCCCCTGCACTCAGCACCAGGGAGGCTGCACCTTGAGTACTGGGTCCAGTGTTGGGCACCTCAGGACAAGGGACACATCTAGGGGCTGGAGCGAGGGCAGAGGAGGGCAATGAAGCTGGGGAAGGGCCTGGAGAATCAATGAGAGATTGAGACAGTTGGGGCTGTTTAGTTTGAGGATGAGGAGGCTGAGGGGACACCTCGTCACACTCTACAACTATCTGGAAGGACATTGTAGAGATGTTGCTGCCGGTCTCACAAGTCATTAGCGACAGAGCAGGAAGACTTTTTGGTTGTTGATGAGACAACAGCATCCTACTCAAATTGAAACAAGGAAAATGTCTGTTACTTGTGATCCTGCTAATACTCTGCTTTTTCTTTCCACCCTACCACTCCCCACCACCAACTCCAGGAAGAGGAAGGCTGGAAAATGGCTCCCAGTAATTTCCTTCCACTCTTGGAGAAAGGATGCAGTGAATACAAAGGTCAGTAGACAAAGATAACAATTACAGCTGGAATGCTGTAGTAATTAGTTTCAACTGAGCATCATTCCTACAAGGTCAAGCAGTGCAGCTGCCCAAACTGTGGGACATCAGAGAAGTGAGGACATTAGATTAAAACATTATGTTTATGAAGGGAGTCACAGTACCTTAGGTCAGCTGGCCATCCTGATGGCCAGCTAAGACCTCCAAAGTCCCTTTCTCCTACTCTGCTCTCCCACAGATCAGTCCCCAACCTATCCTTGTCCCTGGGGTTGTTCTTGCCCAGCTGCCAGCCTCTGCACTTGCCCTTGTTAGAGTGCATTCGTTTTCTCCCTGCGCAGCTTCTATGTCAAACACCTTTTTGTACTGGTGCTGGGAGCAGCCAGTTTGTGTGACATCTACTTGGACACTGGAATACCGTGAGTTTGACTCGCTCGGTCTTGCAGAGGCTGTTTGAGTTCAGCCCAAATGCTCCTTGGTCCACACTTCAAAAATACCTAAGGTCACACCTTAGGCAGGGAAAGATTCCAATCCTGTTGCCAGGAGCTTAAAGTAGTCACTTCAAGAGAAGCTTCATCACTCTTCAGATAATAATGTAAAGGTGTTTAAGTCATGAGCTGGAACAGGAGTACTGAAATTATCTGCTGGTCTGCAGAGTGCAAGCTGATGCTGCTGAGATGCTGGATGTGAGCAGTCACGTTAGCGACCTGTCTTTTGAGTCCTGAGCTAGAGAGGACCGTTTATAAAACAATCCTAAAGATAAATCACACACACGACTTCAGAAGAGGTAATAAAAACCGCAGTGCACACACAGATGCAAAAATAGCTCCTGTAGCTGGGTGATCCCTGCCTGAAACAGAATACCAGGCTCTTGTGACCAGCCAGTAAGAACACCACATCCCTTAGCCTGGCGACCCTACTTCAAAAATAACTTGGAGATGTTTTGTTGATCTAGAAAAGAAGAACACGGCGTCCAACACCTAAGAGTTACTGATCTCCTAAAACTAGGGACCTCTAACCCAGTGCACTCAGGGGCCCTCATTGCCAGGTAATACCAGAGGCAGCTGCCTAATCCACTAACCCGTTTGCCTGCAGTGGATATTAAGTCCTAATCAATTTACACAATGACAATAAACAGTTATGAAAAGACACAATAAAAACCTGCGGATCCCTCTCCAAAAAATAAATACCCAAACCCCAGGACTCCTGTGAAAACACAGCACTTGCAACCTGCTGACCCAGCCAGGAGAGTGTTTAAAAACTCACATAACTCCCATGCAAAGTCCCTTTTCCCCAAGGCTGAAATTCCAGGCTGGTAACCCTGGAGGAGGTACCTTTTCACTGGGGCAACTCAGCTTTCTCTCCTGAAATGCTACATGACATCATGAGGCCATCTGACAACCTGCAAGTCATTTAAAGGCATTAGTGTCCCTACCTTTGAATTCCCCTCCTCCTTAGCAAAGAAATCCACCGTCCTTCTCCATCTCTCCCCATTCTGCTATGAAATTAAGGACTAGTCACCTGCAAAAACTACTCCCTTTGTGTAAAGCCACACATAATCTGCCTGTCCTTGCACTCTGAACATTTGTAGGGGATGGAAATAGCAGCCAGTGTTACATTAACTGGACCAAAACAGGTGGTGAGCAGATGGAGAGAGGTTCTCCTCCCTCTCTACTCTGCCCTGCTGAGACCACAGCTGGAATCTTGTGGCCAGTGCTGGGCCCCTCAGCTCCAGAAGGACACAGAGCTGCTGGAGAGAGCCCACCGCAGAGCCACAGAGCTGATGGAGGGAGGGGAGCATCTCCCTGCTGAGGAAAGGCTGAGGGAGCTGGGGCTCTTGAGCT
>JAOXOE010030819.1:0-12611 GCA_028565055.1 Phoeniculus purpureus
GGACCTCAAAAGATCATCCAGTCCAATCCCCCTGCCACAGCAGGATCACCTAGACCAAGTCACATAGGAACATGTCCTGGTGGGTCTTAAACATCTCCAGTGAAGGAGACTCCACAACTTCCCTGGGCAGCCTGTTCCAGGGCTCTGTCACCCTCACTGTGAAGAAGTTCCTGTGATGAAGGACCACTCCAGAAATCAGCAGTCAGACTTCATTCATATCTGTTCAGTGGAACCTGAGCGGAGCTGAACATTCTGTATATGTGGCTCATATATATTATCACTAATAATATTATTAATTTTAAAAGGCCATTATCATAGAGCTGCATGTTATCACGAGCTTAACTTTAAGCATATGATTAAATCCCAGAGACTTCAAAGCACACAACAGCAACAAAATGAATCGCTACCATGTTCAACTTCTACTAGTTTCCAAGACAAAAGTATTCTCACAAATTTCCATATTGATGATAAAATATTTTATCCCTTGACAAGGACAAAAAAATTAGCCAAGTGCATTTGTTTTATCAGGCATATGATACCTACTTTGAATAATTTATCTTTAAAGAGTCACAAAAAGTCTGCTGCCTCTTTGAATGTCATTAAAAACCAGAAATTTTATGAGAGTTTTACGTTGCTGTATTTCCAGAACATCAAATAAAGTATTAACTGAAATAATTGTAGGATTCTAAAGAGCTTATATCTGGATTCCAGGTCTTAAATCTGCCTCTAAATTCCTAGCGAATGTTTTGCCTTTATAAATTGAACATATGCTACATACAACATTGCCCAGTCAACCCTTAGGTGTTAGATTTAAGGTAAAGAGATGGATTGCCTGTGTTAATGAAAACAAAATCTGTGTCAGTGGACAGTGTAAGCCACACAAAAATAGGTACCTAAGACATGTAGTGAATGCTCTTGAAGGAGCCATCTGTGTTGCCTACAGAAGAAATTAGTACCCAGTTTATGAGATGATTAACCTTTCAGAGACTCAAGATGTATCCTACGCATACTCTGCCTATTCCATCATTAAACACAGTTGAAATTCTGCAAAGCATATAAGGCTGATGGTTATAAATTCTACATATATGTGACCTGGTTCAGTAAAAAGCTGGCTTTTCTGCGTCTGCTGACATCAAACCCCTTCTGTTCACCAAATCCTTTCTTTGTTTGCAGAGAGATGCAGAAACTTGCCTTGCAATTTGCAAGACAAATATCACAAAAAAATTCCAAACCACGACAAGCAGTTAAGTGTATAGTGAAATAATCTGGTGCATCAGGACCTCGACATTATTTGCTCTTTCTTTTAGGAAGTCAGATAAAGCAAAATCCAATCTGAAAAAGGCGTAGTTCTTAGGGACACGAAGGGAAATATAAGTAGAAATCTGTTTTCAAAGTACCTATGGTGGAATACCTACACATGTGCTATAACCTATCGTATTATCAGATCATTTGGCAACTGCAGGCTGGGAGTTACACTGTAGACATATTTTGAACCACTACATTTTAAATCAATACCCAAGGTGTGGGGCTCCATACACATACACGCCAGTGTGTGCATGTTTTCTACACAGTGTATTAAGAGAACACTGCTTTGTCTCCAAGGACATATCACCATTGCCCAGTGTGTAGGTACCACACTGTGACCTAAATACTTATTTAAGCAGCTACAGAAGAGTCTTAATTCAACCATGACATAGCTGTTAGAAACAAACATTTAGATGTGGAAATACCTTGCTGACCTGCACAGTGATGAGCAGGAGAGTGTAACTGTAGAATGAGCTGTGACTCTTAGAAGTACAAATAGGTAACAGACACCATTTACACAGTTGCCTCTATTATTTCATTTCCAAGCTTAATATGCAGCTCAGGAGCTCTCAGCTCTCCTCATTTTAACTGGCTGCATCTGGAGTACATTAAGCACACAGTTTAGTAGTCTGTCCTTCTTAAATATAGATTTCAGTGGAATTGCTCCATATAGCTCATGAAGATAAGATGAATTTCATAGATTAACCATCTGTAAGTGATCATAGCTCATTCTGAGTGAACGAAGATCACAGAATCACAGAACATTAGGATTTGGAAGGGACCTCAAAAGACCATCCAGTCCAATCCCCCTGCCACAGCAGGATCACCTAGACCAAGTCTCACAGGAGCATATCCAAGTGGGTTTTAAACACCACCAGAGAAGGAGACACCACAACCCCGCTGGACAGCCTGCTCATGCTCTGTCATACTCACTGTGAAGAAGTTTCTTCTCATATTTATATGGAACCTCCTGTGCTCCAGCTTACACCCACTGTTCCTTGTTCCACGTTTTGGAAGAAGCCCTTTTTGTTGCCCTTGACTTCTCTTGCAAGGTCTAATTCCAAGGAGGCCTTGGCTTTTCTAGTTGCACCCCTGCATTCTCTCACCAGAGCCTTATAATCAACCCAAGTGTCCATCCCCTCCTTCCATGATCTATAGACTTTCTTCTTCCTCTTCAGTTTGCCCAGCAGCTCCCTGTTTAACCACTCAGGTCTTCTGGCTCCCTTCCCTAACTCCCTTCCTGTTGGAATGCTCTTGTTTTGGGCTTCAAAGAAGTGGTCTTTGAATATTAACCAGCTATCTTGGGCGCCTTTACCTGCCCGTACCCTGTCCCACGGGATTTCCCCTAGCAATTGCTTGAAAAGGCTAAAGTTGGTCCCAATGAAGTCCAGGGTTGTGGTTCTACTTTGCGTTCTGTTCCCACCATATGGGATCCTGAACTCCACCCTCTCATGTTCGCTGCACCCAAGGCTGCCCTCAACCTTCACTGCTTTAGCCAGACCCTCCTTATTAGTGAGAAGAAGATCCAGCAGCACTCAGGTCCTAGTTGGTTCCTCCATCATTTGCATCAGGAAATTGTCACCAACGCACTGGAGGAACCTCCTGGACTGTAGATGGTTAACTGATTAGTTCTTCCAGCAAATATCAGGGTAGTCTATGTCCTTTTCAGGAGGTACAGGTCAGCAAGGTCTTAACCAGCTGCCTGTAGAAGACCTCACCAATCTCCTCGTCCTGATCTGGTGGCCTGTAATAGACACCCACCACAGCGTCATCCATGCCAGCCTACCCCTTAATCCACACCCAGAAACTCTCAACTCTCTCTTCATCTGTCCTTGGAACTCAAGGCATTCCTGTTGCTTTTCAAGACATTCCTGTTGCTTTTTCACATAGATCAACTCCACCACCCCACTTTGCTGACCTGTACCTCCTGAAAAGGACATAACCTTCCACAACCACGTTCCAGTCATGTGTGCTGTCTCACCAGGTCTCTGTAATTGCCACCATCACTAGACTTAACACAGATTTCTAACTCCTCTTGTTTATTCCCCATGCTGCATGCATCGGTGTACAGGCTTTTCAGGGAGTGAACTGAGTGCTCCAATTTCACCCTAGGACAGTGAAAGGCCACCTGGTTTTCATCAAGACTAGAGCTCTGTCCCACTAGTGCATATCCATCAACTATCCCACCCTTCTTTGAATCTAGTTTAAAGCCCTCTGAATGAGTCCTGCCAATTTCTGCCACAGAAACCTTTTTCCCTTCTGAGATACACCTCTCCCATGTGGACCTGTATACTCTGGTGCCTTATAAAACCAGTTATTTTCAAAGAACCCAAAGCCCTGTCTGTAGCACCAGTCTTGTAGCCAGGCATTAATGGACTGAATCTTTCTCTTCCAGCTCATGTCCTCACCTGAAAATGGAAGTAATGAAGACAACGCAAATTGTGCCCCAAACTATTCTGCCAGACGTCCCAAGGCCTTGTAGTCCTTCTTCATTCCCCTCAGGCTACGCAATACAGCTTCCTCCCCACCTGTCTGGAGGGTCTGCAGTGGGTAATAGTTAGCTGATCTCACCAGGTTAGGAAGCATCCTAGTGATATCCCTGATTTGGTCTCCAGGTAGACTGCAGACTTCCCTATGATGAGGATAACCTAGACCCAGTTGTCTAGGACCCTGTCCAGATGGATTTTGAGTATCTCTAAGAAGAGCAAGACTCTGATGGAGTGAGCACTGACTATTGATGGAGTGACCATTATCTTAGGATTATGTAGTCACTACCTGCTATTGTTGAAAACCGTAAGGCTTAGCAACTAGTGTTGTGTAGAAAGATGGGAGGCCAGGTGCACCCTGGCAAAGAAGAAATTTATCACTGAAATTCTGGCAGGGACCAGCTGTACAGTTTGGACTAGTGACAGGAAACAACAGGGCATGTGTGGAATGACGGGGGGCAAAAGTTCAACCCTGAGGAAGACTCTTACTTCATTATAAGATGGCATCGTGACCCTCAAAAGACGACCACCAAAAGAAACTGCACAAGCTCAAGAGGGAGGAGACTTAATTAACAAAGGAAGTGGGGACAGGTCATGCATATGCATAGATGGGTTGGAATATCTAATGAATATGTGTTATTTTATGGCATATGGTTTTGGGGGCAAGTGGTGTGCACATCTGTGGTGGCGCTAGCCTCTGTGCATCTGCTAGCAAATAAACTACCTCCTCAAAAACTCTCAAGAGAGTTCTTGGTCCTTTCCATGCATCAACTCCACTTTGGAAATCTGTGCCTGTGTTTAGCCACTTTCAGAGTAAAACATGCTTCCTGATGTTCATACGGCACCTCCTGTTTGTGCATACTGCCTTTTGTCATGTCACTGTGTACCACTAAAAAGAACCTGGCTCTATTTTTTTGTCACCCGCCTTCTGATATTTGTGTGAGTTGATAAGATCTCCTGAGTCTTCTGTTTCCTAGGCTAAACTGTCCTACAGGGTGTAGTTTTGTCCTCTGTGATCTCGTCAACAATGAGGTCCTTTCTGGGGATACTTTTCTTATAGGAAATCTACAAGAAGGTAATAAGAAAAGACTGTACAAAGACTACAGGTACCGAGTTTTAAATACTTTCAAACAACCACCTCTTAAAAACAGGCTACATCACACTGCAGTAGGATCCAAAACATCTTGTTTGATCTACCCCCTCATGCTTGTTTCAATTGAGGACCTAATAGAATGTTAAGATATTCAAAGGACTAGCCTAAGCAAAAAAGTCTAAGAAGTACCAACACAATGATTTAAAGACAGTTCAGTAATGGTTGAGAAAAAAGTCTTAGTAGTTAACACAATTATGACAGAAGACTTTAGAAAGAGCACTCCTTCTCAGAGCCAAAGTCATCTTAAGTAAAAGCACTCCATGTTTGCAGTAAGCAGCAGCAAGCAAAAAGATAAAGGAAGCTATTAAATTTAATAAGACGTCCTTCCAAATATTGAAGTCATGTCCTGTTGAAAAGAAAGCAAACATAAAAGAATGCAAACACCAGTGAGTTAAATGTAGAAATACAATACAGCAGGTCATAATACATTTCAATGAAGGTATAAAAAATACCATGAGGTCCTTTTCAAAAAGGTTGAGAAAGAGTAAGCTCATCAAACAATATGGGGAGCCAACAGGAGACCAAAGTACAAAGGAATGTGGAAGGAGGTAAGGCTCTAGCAGAAATATAAATCACTTCTCTATTCATAACAGTGGACTTAAAGGAGGCAGCCAGGCCAGAAACCTTGCTTGTGAGCAATTTACAGGATCTGCCTCAAACTGAAGTGTGTTACAAAATATTCTGGAGTAAACAAATAAAACCAAGAGCAACAACTTCACAGACACAGGTGGCGTTCTTCAAATGGTGGGGGGGGTGGAACTGGACGATCAGGTGGTCCCTTCCAACCCAGAGTGATTCTGATTGTATAACTTCTCCAGTGAAGTGATCCTGCTGTGGCAGGGGGATTGGACTGGATGATCTTTTGGGGTCCCTTCCTTCTATGATTCCATATTTAGCTGTGATGTGTGCCTGTGCGATCTGTTAAAATGCTTCAGCAGAGTTGGAACAAAGGGTGACAAACATAAAGGCACTTAAAAATAATATTCTAAAACTGATTCCCCAAACCTGCAAATAATAAATCTGTTTTATATACTGGAGAAAAACTGGTGAAAATGTTAATAGACAAAACACTATGCATAGATACTGTATTTGGTTAAGCTGAGATGGAGTTGATCTTCCCCATCTCTGCTGGTCCTGTGTATGTGGTGGTATCTGCAGGGGTGTTGATAACACACCAGTGTTTTGACTGCTGCTGAGCAGGGCTCACACTGCACCCAGGCTGTGGGTTGGTTTCTTCCTTTCCTAACAATTTTCCCAACTGAGCAGGGCTGAGGGATGGGTCTGGCCAGCTAACCCAAACTGGCCAAAGGGATATTCCAGATCATACGACATCAGCCCAGATATAAAAACAAGGGGAAAGAAGTAAGAGGTGAGGTGGGGGGAGCATTAACTGATGGCGTTTTGTCCTCCAGAGCAACTGCTATGTATATCGGGGTCCTGCTTCCTAAAACAGCAGCTAAATATCTTCTGCTGATGGGAAGAGTAGAATAATCTTCATTATTTGCCTTTGCTTCTGCATGCAGCTTTTGCTCTTTGTTTTCTGCTCTATTAAACTACTGTTGTTCTTACTGGCTGGTCACTCACAATATTTTTATCTCCCCTGTCTATCTAAGCTTGAGTGGCTTTGGTGGGCACCTAGCCCCAGCCAGGGCCAAACCATCACAGATACACACACACAGAGCCACAGCAACACGTGACGTACCGCGCAAGAAACAACCACTGGTTTTTGAAAAAAGACGTAACATCTCACAAAACTGCTAGAATTCTTTAAAGGTGACATTGTGTGCAAGAACAAGAGTAATCAAGCGCATAAAGCTTTTGACTAAACTTATACCAACACCTTTGAAGAAAATTAGTTGGCATGGGATAAAACACAAGTTCATCAAAAGCGTAAATAACCATCTAAAAAAGTACAATTAAAAAGTAGGAATAAGTGGTTGGCAAGTGAAAATGACTGAGGGTGTTTCTAGAATCCTATAGGAATTAATGCTAAGATCTGCTATTCAATTTATTTAACAATGATTGATAAAAGTGTGTGAATGAGGTGATGAAGTTTTATAACAATACTAAGTTATTTGGGGTAGTAAAGAGGATTATTGAAAAAAATCACAAATTATCTGATATCAAGTGACTGAGAAAGAAAATGGCAAATGAAATTTCATGCTTATTAGGATAAATTTGCATCGATATAGAAAATGTATTTAAACTATGAAAATATTTTATGTTGGATTTGGTAACTTTTAACCACACAACAGCTCAGTAATTATCAAAGAAGCAAGTAAATGCCTGATGGAAAAATAATCATTATATCACTATACAATCCACCGCATGCCCGTATCTTGATTACTGTTCTGGTAAGGCAGTTTCGAAAAATTGTGGTAGGATATGCTGAGAAGGATGAAGGAATTTAATATGACAAACATATAAATCGACAAGGCCTATTCAGCATGTAAAAGACATTACAAAGATTTTGAAGAGCATGGAATAGTCCGGACAAATTACAAAGAAAACAATTCCCTACGCTAATGTTAAGAAAACTAGTGGAAATTAAATGACATTGGGTGATAACCAGTTTACACCAAATAGTAGGAGGTACATTACGGAGGTAGCATGTAGTATTAAATTTCGAAACTCGTTCCTATCAGATGTTTTTCACAGCTCAAACAGCAATTGGAGAAATTCAAAAAAGTGAAACTCGTAAAAGAATACTTAATGCAAAGGTATAAGCACAAGTTCAGACATGTAAAGATTCTTACTATATGCTTTTTTTTTTCTTATACTTTTCCTTAGACATAGACTACAGTTCTGGCTGGTTTCTGATTTTATACATCACAGCTGTTTTTATTTCATTGCTGTCTTATGTTGTGTGATAACAAGACACTGTTTATTTCTTACATATTACCCAAAGGTAGTGAAAATGGTGAAAGCATTAAAAGACAGAAAACAGCTAGGTAGTGCAAAAAAATCAAGATCAGTACATCAGCTTGACGTACAAATACTTTCTAAAGCGACCCTTTATGCAGATCACCCTGAGCTAGCACATCTTCTGAAGAGCTGAAAACAAACAATGCAATCCCTTCAATATTTCAAAGTGGTCTCTTCTAAGTAGAATACTTTTAAAAATGTATTTTCTCCCATATCCATTTTCCCCTCTCTGTAGATTTCAGGAACTTCTTGGGCAATCTTGAAACAGTTATTGAAGTCCTTTTGATTTTGCTGTTCCTTTTTATTCCGTTCTTTTTCAATATTTCCTTTACAACTGCCAAACAAATATTCAATGAATATTTAAGTATAGATTCCACACAGCTCTAGGAAATAACAGATTAAGAATATTCTCTTCTAGTAGGGAAACACAATACACTATTTTTCTGGATACACTGAATGTATAATATCCTGAACACCAAATTTTAAGCTCGATCTTTTTTTTTCTAATGACTGAACTTTTTGTATCTATAAATAGACGTTTCGTAAGAGTCTGAACTAGGTCTCTTGAAGAAGAGCTCAAGTCATATCAATATCTCTATCTGCATCTGATTCAAGAAGACAAAGCTTCAGTTCCTAACTCATTTCTTTCACACCTGTCTGGATCAGATTTCACTTATACCTGGTTGTGACATTGGCTGAACTCACATCCTCTTTTCAGCTCACTTCTTGTTACTTAACGTCAAATGCTATTATTACAAAAGTGCCAGCTGAAGGCTAGGGAAAAAGCTGAAGTGGTTTCCAAAGGAAGATTTAAAATCACAGGAGAGACACAATTTTTCATAACTAGTGTGCTTTTGACATAAAAATCAGGCAGTATAGGCAGGTAAGTCCACCTACTCCTGGAAACAGTCCATTAAATCCATTCTTCGTTTTGTGGGGTTCATGAGGTGGACACTTTGGAACTGTTTTGAGATGTGTTTATAAGATAAATGAAATTCAAACTAACATGAAAGACCCCACCCTTCTTTTGGCAATTTTGAGTTCTTCTCTGGAATTTACTGTACTGGAAAGAGCAATCTTCTATTTTAAAGATACATTATGCTGATGCAATCATTTAGCGATAGCACTGCATATTCGTGTATCCAGTTCAAATGAGTAGGGATTCTCTATTTCTTTTCAAGTCAGCTTCTGTATATGTCAAGATTACTATAATTAATTTGGTGTGTATAGGCACATGCTTTTTATCTAGTGTTCACTGAAAGATCATCTGGTTCTTGTCCACTTTGATTTCTGTGTACTGCCGAAGGTGCCTAAATTTGTAAAACTTTGTAAAGAGCTGTGAAAATGGTTTAGACATCCTACCTTGATAAATAATTCCCATATTTTACTAGAATCTTGAAACTGAATCTGCAAGAGCTCTACAGCATAGGATTCGCATAAATTAGGCACCACGATGATATGCATAGGCAAAACTGGCATCTCTGCATCCTGGCAGAATTTCAGTAATTAGCTTAGTGACTAAGATTCAGGATGGAGTTCAGTCCACCTAGTTTAGGCATTTCTTTGACAAGGGACATAATCTGTAGTCCATTCCTCTTAATGTAAGCACACAAATTGTCTATTCAGGGAAGAAGGAAAGGTCTTTAAATTAGATTCCATTTTCTCCTGAATATAGGTCTTTAACTGGAAAATTAGAGACTGTGAGGATGGGTGGATTCCAGTGCAGCAGAGGTGATGTGAAGATGTCCCTATGCTAGTGCTGTATTGGCCCTTTGAGTCTTTTACTTTCAGTAAATGTGTTTTTCAAAGTAAACCAATTAGATTGTTATTGGATCTTAAAAAGAAAATGTCACTAATTGCTAAGTATGTTTAGAAGCTAGTCTAGTTTACAGTCAGACTGAAAGATTACTTCTAACAGTAATCAAGCTTCTCCAGAGACCTTTATAAAAGCCGGGGACTGTACACCTAATTCTGGATTTATACGGTATTAGAGACAGGAGATGTCTTCCCGAGTAGGCAATTCTGAACAAGCAGGTATAACTAAGTTCTGTCTCATAGAATGTTAAGGAGGCATCTCACCAATACTGTATAAGAAGTTAGGAAAACAGGTATATTGGGTTGCCACATAGCTATCAGACACCTAAGTCTTGGGAAGGTGTCTGTTCTGAGACTAGAGCAGCTTGAGAAACACTGGGAGTGAGTCAGATAGGAACCAGGGCATGAACTGTTTGTGACACAGGCACAGGAAAGGGGGATGTACTCTAAAGAACACTGCACATCACAACGATGAACAATAATACTCAAAGTTTTGCTTTGTGAAATGTTTTCCACTGTTGCAAAAGAAGACACAGACCATGTGATTACACAAAACGATCACACAAAAAGAACTACAGCTTCTCAGACCTGTGAAGTCTGCTCTAACCAGAAATGGAAAAGCTCCAGCTGTCATCGGATTTACAGTTTTGGCAAAGGGATTGCAAGGACTTGGACGGTCTGAATAGAGTCTTGAGTAGAGTACTGCTTATGACCGCAGGTTTAGAAGACAAAACCTAGGAGAAAATAGTGAACAAATGAGAATTATTCAGTCCAAAGGACTGCTATGAGAAATATTACAGTCCTTAAAGGCTGTGATTAAAGCTGAGGAGAGATTTAGGAGCAACACTGAAGCACTGGTACAGTTAATAAAGTGTTTTCTGAGCTGGAGGGCTTTGAGAGTGGATTACAGAAACATCTGGTGAGAATGATATAAATGTAAATGTAGCCAATCCTGCCTAGAAGTCAAGTTCAGTTCAACTACTTTTGGGGTCATTGTTTCTATTATTCGTAAATAAATTAAATTTTACCATCTAATCCCCACATGTTGGGTTTTGGTACTTTGTTATGCAGATTTTTTAAATAAACATGAAGACCTGGTGGAACACACATGGAAATGTTTACTAACTCTGTGTGTATAAGCCCCTAAAGAACCTTACAATCATCTACTTACACTGGAAAGGACCTTTAAGATCAAGTGCAATCATCAGCCTAACTATATAAAGCCCACTACTAAACCATATCCCTAAGCTCTATATTTACACAACCTTTAAATGCATCCAAGAGTGGCAATTCAATCACTTCCCTGGGCAGTCTGTTCCAATGCTTGCTGACCTTGTCCATTGTTTTTCTCAATGTCCAATACAAAAGATATGGATGACATGAGGAGATACAGAGAGGGATGTAAATAAGACAACCTGTCTAGTTAATAAAGAAGCATGTTGACATTTCAGCCACTTCACTAGTCAAAATGTCACTAGCATGCCCTGAGCAGGTCATTGCAGTTTTCATCCTAAGGACGATTTCTGTAACTGCCTGTGTGGGTTCAAGACCAAAATTAAAAATAAAGGAAAACAAAGCAGTCAGGTCTCAATGAGATCTCATATAGGTTTTGCCAGACGATGGATAGCTTAGGGAAACTGGAAAAGGGTTTATTAACTCTATAACTGTACACAGAAAAGAAGAAAAGGTTAAACAAGTTAATGCACACAGACTAGAAACTCTGTCGCAAATGTCATCACGTATTCTGATGACAATACAATGGGAGATCACTATCGTATTGGTCCTTGGTTTTTTTACATTAGAGATATAGGGAAAGAACATGTTAGTCAAGCAGAGATGGTTACCACCACCCTCTCTATTCTTCATGCATCACCATTGTCATCTGCACACACTGGTACCCTCGACAGTCCAGACTGGTGAACTCTTCAATTCTTTCAGCGCAGCTTTCTCCAGCAAAACACTGATTGAGCAGGCCTGATTCCTCAGCACCTAGAATTGCATCCCTCGATGCAGGAGACATGCCTTCAAAAAGGACCCATTCTCGGTCTTCCATGCCCAAAGTTTAAGGATTCTCAAGTCCTTCTGCTTTCTTCAGCTAAGCACGAAAGAATTCTCAGATGCCTCTCTAAGGCTCCTTCTCTCCCCAATACTCGAGCATCCTCAGCTTTTCTTAGCGGCAGAAATGACAGTCTCTCTTCCTGCTGATCTGTGTTCTAAGATGGCACCTGATCAGCCACACGGCCCCAGACACAAGCAGAGATCAAAATGGGGACTGATTGCAGGTCTATCTTCCTCCTCCTCCCAACCAAAGGCTACAGGGGAAAAGGAGAGAATCCTTCAGCTCCCCATGGGGCATTAGATATTGCTCCATCGGGGCGGGGAAACTGGCATTAGTTCTTGCTTCTGCAATCCACGGTGCCAGCTGGCGCCAGGGTCACGTTGGAGCCGGTGCCACTGCCGCTGGGGTCAGAGCCTTGGGGCTGTGTGGAGGGCAGCAGGACCACTGTTATCCACCCTGCCATCTATGGGAGTGCAGTAGGCCCACCACGCCCCCTCCGTCCCATCTCCAACGGGACAAGTGGGGCTGGGGGCAGCAGATCCATGGCAAGCAGCTGCTAGCCATCTTCCCCACTGCCTACCTGAGGGGAAGCAGGGTCACCACACCTATGCTGTCTACGGGAGGGCTACAGGGCTGCCTTCCAAGTCTGGAAAGGCAGGGGGGGGAAGCACAAAGCTGAAGCCTTGTACCAGGGGGAAGACCCTTGCCAAAAGAGGCAGGGTCACAATGATCACCCCTTTGATCTTGTCTACCTGGCCTACCTGCCCAGGGGCAGGTGGTACCTCTTAAAGCGAAATGCACCTTTTATCTCATGAACGCACAAATCTGTACATCTGAAAATCCTGGTAATTTTATAACTGCAGCACTG
>JAOXOE010030820.1:0-12611 GCA_028565055.1 Phoeniculus purpureus
TAGGCCCCTCTCAGATACTGGAAGGCCACAATAAGGTCACCTTGGAGCCTCCTCTTCTCCAGACTGAACAGCCCCAATTCTCTCAGTCTTTCCTCATAGTAGAGGTGCTCCAGCCCTCTGATCATCCTTACGGCCCTCCTCTGCACACGCACCAGTATTTCCACACCCTTCTTGTAATAAGGGCTCCAGAACTGGATGCAGTACTCCAGGTGGGGTCCTGCGTCCAGTTGTGGAGCCCTTATTACAAACCAACTTCACTTCTATTCACAGTGCAATTAAATCAGAAATATCTTAAAACATCAGTTCTATTTTTGAGAAATCGTCCAGGTCAATATGCAGGTATTTAAAAGGGTAAGATGAAATTGCAATATTTAATCTTCTTCATTTAAAAAAAAAGGCAAATGCAGCACTTACAAGACATTTCCTGTATTCAAGGAAAGGGACTAAAATTAAGGATAGGGTATTTTTAAATTTCTGGCTATCAGTACAATTGTGTGACCAGACATCACACCCGCACAGGTCACAGTTCACTTATGCTTAACGGAAGGGTAAGGCTGTGCCATGATTTCTCATGGGCCTTTAGATAAAGCCATCTTTAACTGCTTTACAATGCTTACTAAACTATGGTTACAAGACTGGAGGAAGCTGGTAGGTAGCGTGAAAGAAGTTATTTCCAGTGAAATCAGCATAGAGGAGAAAGTACAAAGAGACTTTACCAAAAGAATCAAATCTGGAAGTTCTTAATTCTTGTGCAAGCAAAGTCTCAGTGAAGCCTATGAAGAGTTGTATTTGAAGGACAAGTAAAAACCATGTAGAGACAAAATTTGGGCCAGAATATATAGAACACTGTAACAAACACAGGTGAGAAGGAGGAAACCAGCAGGAGTGAGGAGATGCAGGGAAAACACATTGTGGGATGCATGAAAGCTTTCCTTAGGGCAAACAAAATGAGAAAGAATGCATATGCCACTCCGCCAAATGCCACCCACTAGTCATTTCTTCCACTGATGGGCTTCCTCTATGTTTAGAAGCTCTGTTCCAAAGTACAATCCAGAGCTGTAATAAGCTCCTAATCATAGCACCAACCAAGCGGATCAGGGATGGGGGAAAGAAGATAGAGAAATGTGGCATTGAATATATGGAAGAGAACACGTTATGTAAGATAATACAATCTGTTTGATCCAAATATTTTACATTCAGCATCTATAGAAACACTTGAAACTGATTATGTATGAATGCAGATTATAAACCACATATTTAGTGCCTGCCAGAAATGAGCGGCAGCACATCACAGGCGTTAGTGCTCTGCTGCCAAGAAACAAGCAGCAACTGAAGCTCCTGTTTTCTGAAACAGATTTCATTTTGCAAAAATAGCTTTTGTACAATCAGTTCAGTTTTATTTATCTAAAATGTCTTGTGACCTGGTCACACAGAAATCCCTGGTGCTTCAAGGCCTCTGCCTACAAGAGGTTCCGGGAAAATCTTTGGCAGCATGAGCTTTTTTAGCTGCATTTAATGAGCCACAATCCCCTGGGCCACATCTGGTACTAGACAGACCCAGCCAGATGTGAAGAAGCTTCACCCATCCTCTGAGTTGGTCAGGCACAAGCAGGTCTTGGTCTGTATGTCACAAGGCCAGCATGGGTGCAGGACTTGGGGCCACAGCAAATGAGCCTCACCAGGAAGTGTAAGAGGTTAGTTCAGTCACACTAAAGTTCAAACCCACCTGGTTTTGGAGGGTGGGCACAGGAGCTCATGTCTGCCTAAACCATTCTGATTACAGGACTCTTCTTAGACAACCAGCCACAGCACTCTGGAGTCTTCTTTCCTGCTCCTCAGTGCTCTGAACTCTCCCTTCTTTGGTATCTGTAATAATTTTTTTTAGCCACAAAAACCCAGAGGTCTTCTGTTAAAACTCATCTGTACTGAAATAACAGAGCCATGACCTCAGTCTGGGTGTCTGGACGCTACCACAGCACAGTTCAGAAACAGCAATAAAGGCTGAAGGGCCACTGGCATCATGGCTTAAATTGGACAAGGGAAGGAGTTGGAAAAAAGCAAAACAGAAACAGCAACTTGCAGCCTGTCTGTGTTTGGGCTGAACGAGTACAAATTTAATATCTCTTCCCCACTCAGCATATGCGTTGCATCACATCTCAGTTTTTTAAAAAAGCACATCTAATTTTTTAATAGCGGTTCTGTTTGTTCACTCTTAAGCTTTGTAACTATTTGGGATAATTCTTCCAGCAGCAGCCAGATAAACACAACCCTGGCAACAAGTTCTGTCGTTTTGCTGTGTGGGTGCTTTTTAGCTAGTGTGTGAATGGGGGCCTGCAGGCTTAACCCCAGCCCAGCTGAGGTAAGGCCAGGTTCTGGTGGCAGTTTTGACAGTGCCAACTGCCCTTTTCTCTGGGGAACTCTGCTGTGTTCCCCCTTGAAGACCAGGACGCTGGACACCTCAGCTGCACAGGGAGGCTGTGCCAACTCTGCCATAAGCCATATGGGTCTATCTGCAAATATTGCTCCCTGCAGTGGCCAAAGTCTACCCCAACCTCATGTACTACCTTCAGTGCCTCCTCAAGAAAGGGCACTGCAGGACTCTAATCAGAACTGAAAAATGACCAATCAGTAAAAACAGGTTACAAAGCAGCTCAGCTTTGCAAGCAACCAAAGAAACCACTGTAAGATAAATCAGAATATACCAACCTCTCCTCATCTGAGTGTGCCCCACAACTCAGATCTACTTTTGCAGCTAAATGTAACTGCTTTGCCGAGTTCACATAACACCAAGGCAATTACCACCATGTCACAGGAGAGAGATCACGGAATCACTCTGTTTGGAAAAGACCCCTGGGATCACAGAGTTCAACCATCTACCCTACAAGTTGATCCCTAAACCAGATCCCTCAACACCTCATCCAAACAATCTTTGAACACATCCAGGGATGGTGACTCAACCACCTCTCTGGGAAGCCCATTCCAGTGCCTGACCACCCTTTCTGTAAAAAAAATTTTTCCTACTATCAAGTCTAAACCTACCCCGTTATAACTTGAACCCATTCCCTCTTGTGCTATCACTAATTGCTTGTGAGAAAAGACCAGCACCAACCTCTCCAAAAAGTCCTTTCAGGTAGTTGTAGAGTGGTGATGCCTCTTCTTCTTCAAACTAAAGAGCCCCAGCTTTTTCAGCCTTTCTTGATAAGCTTTACTCTCTAGGCCCTTCACTGGCTTAGCTGCCCTCCTCTGCACCTGCCCCAGCACCTCCACATCTCTCTTGTGTTGAGGTGCCCAAAACTGGACACAATACTCAAGATGTTTGCGTAAGCTCCACTGCACCAAGCTTTTATTTAGGCAACTCAACAGGTACTGTTTTCTTCACTGTTTACTGTTATTTCTTGCTTTGAGTAAGTTTAATGGACGCAATGCTTAAAACAGTGCTGTCAGCAGCCAAATGGTGGGATACTGAGAATATTATGACACTGCCTTGTTTCCTTACAGACACGGTACTTGGGTCCAGCAGGATGAAGGCCACAGCCCTGTCTGAGCGGACTGACAATAAAGTTACAGAGCACCTAGGAAGCACAAGCCATCTTGGTTTCTCAAGAGATGCGATACTGTCTTTGAGGGTAAGAACACTTAACAGAAAAGGAAATCAAACTTCAGGAAATTGCCTTACAGGAAATAAATGTATATTCAAGATACAAGAAGGGTTATACTTAATAGAAGCAAAGCATGCTTGAGGGATGAATCTTAATTAAAATCTCTGCTTTCTGGAGAGAAAATGTTGTGTTTTTACCTTAGTGCTGCAGATGTTAGAACCAGCTGAAGCTGCCACACAAGCCTCAGATCATCTAGTTTTAAGCAGTGGTGTTGTCAGCTCTTCTGGATGACGGACTATTTCTTTTTTTCCATGTTCTACCTGTTGGAAGCCTATTGAATTTTTTTTTTCCAGTCTATTGAGAGTATGAACAGGGAAACTGTGATTCCCAGGGAGTATATATTTATTGTCAGAAACGCAGCTCTGTGCCTGTGAGGCAATTTACTTCAACTCTAACAAAAGCAGGCAAACAAAGTCAGCACTTGGCTGCTAAGAAGGAAGTACAGTAACAGAAAAACAAACAGGTGAGTGAAGCAAAGCAGGGGGGAAGTCTTCTGTAACAAAACAGATGGTTACATCCCTGACGAGCAGAGATGCTGTACTGGTCAAAGTACAACACCTCAGTCTCCACAGACATGCCATTTGGAGGAAGGTCCTGCTTTCTACACCTCTCATACTCCAGAGGGTTCAGTACAATATAATTATTTTGCTTCAAACTTCAGGCCTTCTGCATGGGCCCTAGATGGAAAACACTGCCTGACTACAGACAAGCACAGCAAGGTACAGTCCATCACCTACCAGGTACTTAAGTGTTGTACTTTCCCACCCTTGTTAGTACACTGATCTTTATTTAGCTACAACAGGAGTTTTAGCTAAGCAAAGTCAGTAGCGCTGGTCAAATGCTGCAGAAACAGGCTTACATAAACCAAAAGTTCTGCTGGCCAGCACAGGATTGCCCAAAGAGAATGCAGATGACACTCTGCCATCTGGATGGTATTTTCAAGAGTATCCATTTTTCCAAGCTTGCTTTTCAAAACCTGTAGCAAAACTGAGCCCCAAAAGTGAACGCACTAATCTTTATTTACCACTTAGGGAACAGTGTCCAGCTAAATTTCACTGGAGAAATGTGTATCTACAATCACAGGAAGTCTTTTCCATATGGGCGCTATTTTTGTTTTACGTATTTATTGTAGTATTGCAAGTTCTGTGGTTAACAGTGACTTCTGTTTCCAGAGCTGTTCACACAGCACTTTTCATAGTCACTAAATATTTGGTAATCTGAGGTCTTCAGTGTTATGGTGTGGGTTTCTTTATATCTACAGCTCTATTATGCAGCAAAAACCAGCAAGAACTTTGTGCAACCAGAAGGCCAAAGCTTTCGAAACAAAAAAAGGCTTCCCTACTTTGAACTAACTGCTGGGAATGAATTGTGGTTTCCTGACATTTGCGAATTAGCAAGTAAGCAAGGGGAAAAACGTCCCTTGGGCCCAAAATGCACATAAAAACCCAAGGCCATAATATCCCATAATCACACACATATACACACCCATCTCCAAAACTATGCCGTATTTAGCGTCCCCCATTTGGGACAACAGGAGTTAGATGTTCTCATCTGTTGACCTCTTTAATATTTGAAAGGACAGCTGTTCTAACTGCTTTTTTCTACTTACCTATGTCACAGTTACCAACATTTCCTTCTTCACTCTCCTTGCAATCCCTCCTGAATAATGAGGGCAGTAATTCCCCTTCCCTTGGCAAACTCTCAAACGCTCTGGCAAAATCTGCCTTAAAGAAGAGTCCCATAAAGGAGCTTGCTACAGCTCAAGAACATTCTTCCTGTTTTCTGAGAAAAGCAGTGTTCTTCCCATGGCTTACAGCATGCCACAGACAAGCAATGAAAAGGCACTTGTGTTTCCATGGCAGGGTTCCAGAGTTCTGCCCCAACACCCCAAGTGATCTGTATGCTATTAGTGGCGGCTCTCTGGGCTTGATAAGGAATAAAATGCTGGCACAGATTAAGGGCCTATTGAAATCAAAAGGGCCTCATTGACTTCAGCAGTCCTCAAAACAGTGTCCTCTCCTGACCCCCTTCAAGCCATCTGGAAAAAATGGCTTATAACCTTGTCTCTCCCTGCAGAGAGCAGATCCAGCATCCAAGTCTGGGATGGGGAGAAGCAAAAGCTTGACTGTTCTCGAGTTAGACCACTTTTTTAAATGCTGAAACAGAAGTGGCTTAGAGTTGGGTCTTTAAACATCCCATTTCTAGGATGTTCGCATACAGTTCTGCTGCATGACATGTTAGTCTGCTGACAATGGCAGGTGTCTTTGCTAAATCTGGTATTTGCTAGTATGTATTACTTTAAAACCAAGACCACACAGTAAACCTACTGGCTATGGCAGATTATATTTTGTACTGACTCTGCAAAAACAAGGAGAAAGGAAGGACTAGCTCGTGTCCACCCACCAACAGGTCATTCTTCAGTAGTTTGTCCCCATGGTCAATATCCAGAGAGCTGTGCGTTGTAGTTAGCTCCCGGACAAAAAAGGAGAGGGAGGAGGTTTTGACAGGACTGTGGTGACAGCACAACTATCCTCTGCTGAAAGCATGGATTCCACAATACTGCTTTCCAGATCCTGTGACTTTAGTAGTTCCTTTTGCAAGTTTCTCTGGTTTTCTCCTGTTTCCCTGCACCCATCCTAGCAGCAACTCCTTATTTGTTTCAGAAATCAGAACCAACTGCCCTGAACTCCATCACCTTTGAAAACATCAACTGAGGGAAGAAGTCCAGACACATTCACACGTCATTACAGTGCCAGAAAGATCTCACACTTTCCAAGTGGCCCGAATTCCATTATCTAAAACCAATTCTGAGGTCGTGATTTGAAAATTCAAAATGAAATACCCACCTTATATCCTTCTATGACATTACAGGAAAAAATTTACCATTGTATGCTGCAACTAGACAAAACACTGAAGACTTATCTACAGCTGCTGCTTTGCAAACACAAAAGCTAGAAATTGCTTCTTTTGCTGTGCCAAGGAAGATGCAGTCATGCCAAAATAAAAACACTACTTGTAGCTGTTCTGCAAAGCAGTGGCAGGGTTCACATCAAGAATACATTTCTCACCATTCTTCTGCCTTTTTTACTAGGCTATCCATTGATACATTCACAAAATTAAATCCCGCTCTGATAGAGGCTTCACGATTGGCCACCACTTAAGGTATCAGCTGTTGTTCAGTATCTGTTACTGTTCCTCTGATTTAATAAGAGCCCTTGAAGAGGAGGAGGGAGAGGGAGGATGAAAAGAGCAGTGCACTAACCTGTCTCCAGTTAATGGCATAATGACGTGTGCCTGGGTGGAAAACACGATAAACGATAATCTCATCTGGGGGCTTTTAAAAAGAAGGAAAAAATAATTAGACAAATGAAGAGAAATGTACAGATGCACAGTATTTCATTCACTTTGTCGTGTTCCTTAGTATCACCTTTATCCTGCAACTTCCAAAGAATGTACAAACATAAAAATGAACTGCAAACACAAAATGGCAGAGGAATGAAGGGATTTCAGTCCATTTACTCCTTATCCAGATCCTTTGAGAATGAAGTAACAGAATTATTAATGACTTTCATTTCTAACTAGACCACCTAAGCTCAACAGTGAGGATGTCCTATAACCCAACTGTAAGTGAACTTCACAGGCGGTGAGTATGTTTGTGCTTTGTGACATCAGGTTATGACAATTAAGATCAACTTCCAAGAGGAAACGTCACTATAAAAAGCAATATTGTATGAATCTGATTTTATTAAGGAATTCCATCTTCTTCTAAAAAAGCCCACATTTATTCCAAAAGATTACAAGGAATTATATCCGTCAGTGCAAAATGCAAAACAAGTGATGCTATGGAAGCCTAAGACAATGACCTTCCTAAGTTAAGTTGTAGCAGCATCTCTGCTACCTGCTTTTAATTTTTATTCCAGACAACTTCAGTAATCCTGTAATTTGTATGAATTAATGTGTATCAACATTAATTCATCAGGTTAATGCTAGGACATAACATTTGTAAAGATGAATGACTACACATTTTCAGTTCACTTATGTCAACTTAAAATCACTGACATCATGGAAATAGAAATACTGGGCAAGTCTTTCCACAGATCTTGGATTTAAAATGGAGTCTTGCAGTCTACCTATTGAGGCTCTGAACACAAAAATCTGAGATGCTCTAAATTAAATTATAATCTAAAATGTGAGATTATCAATCTTTTTAGTTGCCACAAGCAGTTGCCAAGCAAAAAACAAGTACTAACAATCTCAATCTCTGCTAAAAACTTGACTGCTAGTCCAAGAAATGTAAGACTTCCCTCCAAAGTTGTGGTTTAGATAACTTTGTCTTTAGGACAACCACAAGACTATTGTCTTCAGAAGATATCACACTTCTGTTCCACTCATCAAACACACTGACACTGTGACAATAGAGGAGGACTGTATGGAAGTGCCTGTTAGACCTGACAATTCTGCCAGGCGCAGGCCTTTTGGAATCGAGACCATCAGTATTCAGCGCTGTTACTGCAAATGGGCTCATTACAGACAAGGCAAATGTATAGCAGATGCACCACTATGAATTAATTCAAGTGAGGACTAAAGAATTTAAGGAAATAGCTACCAACTAGCTCTTTGCCTTCTTCATACAAAACCTCTTTCAGTTTAAGGGCAAGGTTGAACAACTCCATGAGCTATTCTGAAAGTGTACAGGGGCCTGAAGGCAGGACAAAGCCTCACTTGCCCTGCTGGGGACACATGCCAGGAAATGTTCCAGTCAGGCTCCCACAGGAGCCCAACAACCACCAGGCTGCCAAGGGTTTGTATCACACAGGGCCAAGTGCTCTGCACCCAGACACCAAGCAAGATGCTCGTTGTTTCTACTGTCTGGCTCTATGCCATAATTGATCCTCCCTTGCCGTGAAAGGCCAGCGGAGTAACCTGCCAACTCAATAGCTTTATTTCAGATACTGCAGCCAGCCCACTACACAACTGCTGCAAATGGGAGCAGCATCCTTTGGCTGTAAACAAGGGTGAACAAAAAGATTTGCATTGAACAAGAAGGGGTGATATATTTTTATCACTGAACGGAAAGCAGTGCTTTAGTATTCTCAGGCACTTTTCTGTATTTTTGTATTCTAAAGCTTACAAAATAATTTCCAGGCTTGTGTCACTCACTTGGTTTAGAGAAGATTTGGTTTTTTACAAGATTAATGTAAGCAATATTTAATTATGCAAATCTAACTGTATCCCTTTATGAGCAACTCAAGATTATTACTGCTTCTTTCACCTTAGCAAAAAGCCACTGTCTGTGTCTTTGGGGGGGCTTCCTTTGTTTTTTTCTGGTTTGGGTTTTTTTTTTTATAAGCAAAATGTTGTACCATGGTAATCCTCATCTGTTTGTACAGAGTGTTTACAACAGCATTTCTGTGACAGTAACACTTGCCAGACAACGCTGCTAGTCAGCCACAAAGCTGATTATATTTATGTACCACAAGCATACAGTTACCATAGTATAAACTTCCTGTACTACTGAGTTTGAAACTCTCTTTGCACCATCACCTTATATTTACATATGCAGAGACATGCATCCAGATCACTTTCTTTATACAACTCTCTTAAAGCAACAAATACAATAAGCACTCCATCAGAAACAAGGCATGTAGCTCACAGGGAAAAAGTGTAAGAAATCTAATTACATGTGAGTCATTTCAGAGGTTAAGTATTTAAAGATGCATCTTACCACCTTTTTACTGAGCTCCAAACAAGAAAAAATGAAATAGTTCTCAGCATTTTCCTGAAATCTGGGCACTAGGAGCCAAACTCTTTAACACATTTGTGAAATATATCTATAGAGCTTACAAAACCAAAGGGTACCAAATCCCCAGTACTACAGATGTCAAGGAGAAAAACACACCTCACAAATCTTTCCGTCAGCTGATTGACAAAATCAAATATTTCATGCCAGTTCTGCGCTACGCTGCCCGATCTGAAACAAAAACAAAAGAGGTTAGTAGGCCTTGCCTAAGGAAACCAGGCAGGGGGAGGCATACGCGTGTACTGACTTTTCTGTTACTGCTGACCCCGTCTCACGGTGCTAGCGGCGTGTGGTTTGTGAGGCCATGGCACACGGCCCCTGTCAGACAGCTCCCCGAAGTGAAAAACCCACACCCGGTCCTGCCAGGAGGCCCCTCGGCACCGTTTCAGCACCAAATTCCTGCTCCTCCCGCAGCAGCAGAGAGCGCCGAACGACAAACTTCCCCACAGAACCGGAGTCGAGCGGCCGCCCCAACAGACACGGGACGAACCTCTGCCGGGATCCTCCTCCCCGCCGCCTCCACCGGCTGCGCGGGTGGTGAAGGAACCCGCCACGGCTCCGAAACTTTCTGCGGTTCTCCCGCCGCAGCGCGGCCCTTCCGCGGAGCCTCCTCGCGGCCCCCTAACGCCATCGGCCCTGGGTGACCGTCGGCTCCCTCAGCGACCGTTGATTCCTAACGGCCCAGGCGCGCGCGCGCGCGCGTTCCCCATCAGGCTCGCGACGGCCCACTCAGGCGGCTTCAACGGCCCCGGCGCGCGCGCAGCACCCCCAGCCCCTAACTGCACCCTCAGCCTTTCGCCGACCTCGGCGGGCTCGCGAGGCAGGAACAAAAGGCGCGCGCGGAGGGAGGAGGCATGGGTCAGTCCGGTCCAGCCCGGCCCGGCGCGACCCCAGCCCCCGGCGTTCCGCTTACTTGTCCAACACGAAGTACAAGTCGAAGGCACCGTGGCAGGGCGACCCGTCAGCAGCCGGAGAAGCGGCGGCGGGCGGCGGCAGCAGCAGCGGCGGTAGCAGGAGCAGCAACAGCGGCGGCGCCGGGGCGAAGGACCCCGCCATGGGGGCTGGGGAGAGAGGTGTAGGGACGCGGTGGCGGGGGGAGCCCAGCGCTGCCGTCCTGCCGCTCCGCGGCCGCTGCTGAAGTGGCCGCCCCATGACCGCCACCGCGGCTCGCCCAACCCGGCCCGGCCCGGCCCTCCCTGCCCGTCACGGCATCAGAGCCTGAGGCGGGGGCCGGGGCCGGGCGGGCTCTGCGCGGCGCGACCCGCCTCCCTCCCGGCCCCGCGCTGCCGCTCCCGTAGCGGCGACCCCACGGCGTCTCCTTTCGCCGCTCCCACTCCCGCAGGCGCCTCCCCGGCGGCCCGCGCCTACCCCGGGGCTAGCCTTTGCGGGGTATGAGTGAGGAAAGCCGCTGCGGAGGCGCAGCCCGAGCGGGGAGCTGGGGGTCCGAAAGGACCCCTGCCCACGTCCAGTCTGGCGTGGGCAAAATTTAAAAGCCCAAAGGGCCGATTGCGACACGGCGGGGCTGTGCGAGTCTAGGGTGACGGCAAAGCTCCTCGAGTGCTGGAGAGGGGGCTGAAGGTAGCTGCCCTTGCCTGCCAGTAAACCGCTGCACCCCTGGTACGTGGTACTCAGCCTGCCTAGGAGGTCAGTGTGTGTCAGCTGCCCCTCTGAGGTTTAACCAGGAACCTCCTGGGATCCTTTTATTATTTTTAGTAAATTTTAGGGTCCTTTGCCAGGGGTGCTGGATGTTGAACATTTTTCTACATCGGCAGCTTGCTGAAAGCTGTTGCAATCCTTGCTGTGGCCATACATGAGCCATTTATTATAATGTTATAAGCCAGGCACGATAGCTCCAAACTGTTGCTCAGGGACTGTGCATGTGGTAAGCACCAAAATGTACTGATTTACAATAGAATTCGCAAAACTAAATATAGAGCAGACATTTGGTTTGAGGCATAAGCTGGATCCCTCACAGTGAACATGAGGCACTGCGGAAAGCGTCACTCTTTGCTGCAAGAATATTCTCTTTCAGATTTTTCCATCTGTGGTTTCTTTTCATGGGAAGCTCAAACATGCTTAATAATCTTAAAATATTATCTGAAGGCTAAAAAGATGCGTGAATTTTCAGTGAAGAAAAACGCTAGTCATGTGACAAGCTGCATAAACCCGAATTATCCTGTAAGCTAAAAATAAATGTCTAGCCTCTATTTCTTTGTTTCCTTTCTGGAGTTTTCTCCATGAGTGCTGTGTAACAAGTGATTAAGTGGATTTGAAATGAAGCTGGTTATTCTCTTTTTCACCCTTGGTGTGCCTGGTGCTTTGGTTTAATAGTATATTTGAGCAACTTTATTTCACAGTGGCCCACATTCAACACTGTGATGTGTGGAAACTCAAGATGCTCAAGCACCAGAGACCTCTAGAGACTTCAAATCAGGACCAGATTCTGATTCTCCCTTGTAACGTGTTAACGTGACATTCTTCTGACCAAGTAATGTGCTGGAACCTGTGGAAGCCTGTCTCTTACCACACTGTCAGCCACCAAAGCAGCCAGTCAATAAGACTGTCCAGCCATGGGACAAGATATGGTTCAAGGCTGCCTCAGGCCTTACTGCAAATCAGACATGTCTCCTTCAGAACCTGCTTTAAAGTGAAGTTGCCAGGATGTAAGACAAAAGTCCCCCAGGAATTTCCAGCTTCCCCCATCCCCCACACAGTGGATTGTTCCTGAGTCAGTGTGGGTTTGTGACTGGCCCTGGCCATATGGTTTTATTAAATAAATGTTTTGTGGGGCTGTGCAGAGGATGGGACCTGAAACCCTACTGCTTGTACTTGAGAAATGCTCTTGGCTCTGCAGTAGCAGACCTGATACCCATGCCACACAGGTGAGAAAGGGACAGGATCCTCTCAGCATCTATATCATGAGTGTGTACAGCAGCTGCCAGGGGTTAAAACAAGATGTGTCTGTGAGTCCGGGGTGGGGGGGTTAATGAAAAGTTTAAAGCCGAAGCACACATTTTGTGTGTCTGTCTGGCAGGTAGCCATTGGAAAAGCACAGCATGCTGCAAGGTGCTGTAAGAGCATCTCCATTTTGCCATGAGTGTAAAGGCTGGCATGCAGCTCAGGGGAGTTTGGACTGCTTGAGTATCATTGAC
>JAOXOE010030821.1:0-12609 GCA_028565055.1 Phoeniculus purpureus
GCTCCATCCTCCTGACACCCACCCTTTCCATATTTATCAACATTCATGGGGTCACCCCTCAGTCTCCTTTTCTCCAGACTAAAGAGACCCAGCTCTCTCAGCTTTTCCTTATCAGGGAGATGCTCCACTGCCTTTAGCATCTTTGAGGCTCTGCACTGGACTCTCTCCAGCAGCTCTGTGTTCTTCGGGAACTGAAGCGCCCAGAACTGGATACAAGATTCCAGATGTTGTCTAACCAGAGCAGAGTAGAGATGGAGGAGAACCTCTCTCCATCTCCTAACCACCCCTCTTTTGATCCACCCCAGGATGTCCGCCTTGGCCACAAGGGCAAGGAGGTGGTTGATCACAGAGGACATGATGTTTACCTTGGTCAGGCTCAATACCACCATGGCCATGATTTTTCATATCAATGTCAAACTCTTCTGACAGGGAATTTCTCAGTGAGGGCCGGAGAACTTTGCCTTGGGCACGGTACTCCTCCAGCTCCGACTGCAGCTCATCTATCTGGTCTTGCAGCTCCTGAGAGGGGAAAAAAAGAAGATTGAGTGAAGGCAACCAGGGCAGCTGAGCATCTATAGATCAAGGCACTCCCATGATGAGCTGTTTAAGGGGAACTGCAAGAGTAAAGGCTGATCAATAAATCTTGTCATCATGCCACAGTCACCCTCCTGTTACTGCCGTCTGCAACTGCCTGACAGGAGGATGGAGAGAGATGGGGGTTGGTCTCTTCTCTCAAGGAAAAAGAACAGGAAATGGCCTCAGGGTGCCCCAGGGGAAGGTTACAGTTGGTCCCGAGAAGAAACTTCTTCCTGGAAAGGGTCCTCAGGCCTTGGAACAGGCTGCCCAGGGAGGGGGTTGAATTGCCATCCCTGGCCACGTTTCCCAGTTGTTGAGACCTGGAGCTCAGGGGCAGGGTTTAGCAGTGGCCTTGGGACAGTTGGGTTCGAGGCTGGACTTGATGATCTTAAAGGTTTTTTCCAACCTGAATGACTCAGGGCAAAACAAGGCCCCTTCTCCACATTCCAACCTGTAAATCAATGGAAGAGCAGAAGCCTCTCCAGCTACACATACTCTGCCTCTAGAGTACTTTGTGCTCCCAGACCTTCCACTTTATCCCTTCTTCTTACAACACTTTTTAAAGTGCAGCTTAGGAAACATTTTCAAATGGTCAAGAAACACCTCCTTGAGAACCTTCTACTCACAAACCCAAGTCAGAAACAAAAAGATTAAATTAGGGAAGAGATACTCTCATTACTGCAAGTTGCTCATTACACAAGTGCCACTACCATCTGGCACTTGTGCTCTCCTTGCCAGGGAAATATCCTGAGCGTTGGTGCCAAATGCTGCCTGCCCAGCTCAGTACGTGGCATTTACACAGAATCACAGAATATGAGGGATTGGAAGAGACCTCGAAAGATCATGCAGTACAATTTCCCTGACACAGCAAGATCCTCTAGATCCAGTCACACAGGAACATAACCAGGCAGGTTTTAAATATCTCCAGAGAAGGAGATTCCCCAATCTCCCTGGGTAGCCCCTTTCAGGACTCTGTCACCCTCAATGGGAAGAAGTTCCTTCTCACATTGATGTGGAACCTCCTCTGTTCCAGATCACACTCATTGCCCCTTGTCCTGTCACTGGATGCCACTGAGCAGAGCCTGGCTCCATCCTCCTGATACCTGCCCTTTCCATGTTTATCAACATTCATGGGCACACCCCTCAGTCTGCTTTTCGCCAAGCTCAAGAGACCCAGCTCCCTCAGCCTTTCCTCATCAGGGAGATGATCCACTCCACTAAATTTATGTCCTACATCAAAAAAACCCTATTCGTGCACAACTGCACAAGGAGCTGAGCCTGATGTGCAGCTGGGGAGCGAAGGAGATCACAGACCTCACCCTGCACCTTGTGGCACCTCATCCTCTTAGTTTGCCTGGTTGCCTCTGTGGCAAGAGCTTTCTAATTTATGGGTTTTGGGGGTAAGAAAAAGGGATCAGGTAGGAAAAAACCAGCAGCAGAGCTGCTGCTGTTAGCAGGAAGGATGCACGATCTCCAGCCCTGGGCTCCACTTACTCTGCACTGCCGCTCGTACTCACTCCTCATCTGCACCAGCCTCTCCTCCTGCAGGAAGAACTCGGCGCTGCTAGGATCCAAGTCACCAAACTGCAACAGAACAGAGGGGGTATAGTTACTCTTCCATCCCACAGTCCTGCTCATCCCCATCCTGCAGCCTGAGCACTCTTCCCTGTTTTGTTTTATAAATACAGATGCTCTGCATCCTGGCTGATAGGGGACAACAAGCAACCTGCCTAATGAATACTGGCTGCTACCTCATCACAGCTGTCAGGGTCACAGACTAGTTTCGGTTGGGAGGGACCTTCAAAGCTCATCCAGTGCCATGCTCTGCAGTGAGAACGGACATCCCCAACAACAGCAGGTTGTTCACAGCCCCAAGATCCAATCTGACCTGGATGGTGCCAGGGATGGGGTTTCTCCCACCTCTCAGGGTAACCTGGGCCAGGCTCTCCCCACCCTCAGCAGCAACAATTTCTCCCTTCTCTCTTCCCTGACTCTGCCTCTTCCAGTTTAACCATCACCCCTTGCCCTGGCACAGCAGCCCCTAATGAAACGTCTGTCCCCTCTCCATTAATTAACATAAAACCACAGCAAAGGTGCATCTTTAAGTTCCTTAACTGCAAATCAGCTGGACAATCACCTGGAACGCAGAACATTAGCAATTGGAAGGCACCTCAACAGATCACCCAGTCTAATCCCCATGCTAGAGCAAGATCCCCTAGATCCAGTCACACAGGAACATGGCCAGGTGGGTTTTAAACATCTCCAGAGAAGGGGACTTCACAACACTCCTGGGCAGCCCCTTCCAGTACTCTGTCACCCTCACTGGAAAGAAGTTCCTTCTCAGATTGATGTGGAACCTCCTCTGTTCCAGCTGACACCTGCTGCCCTTTGTCCTATGATTGGATGCCACTGAGCAAAGATGTGATCCTGAAAGCCCCTGGCTATTAATTAAATCATCAGCCAGACCGCAGTAACCAGCCAGCAATTTACTACTGGACTCCTACTGGGAAGAGGAGGATTTACCTTCTCAGCCAGGACATTTTCCAAGTTCCTCTGTAGTTTGCTTGCCAAACGTTCATACTCAGCCAGTTTCTCTCCTGTTTCCAAGAGCTCACTCTCCAGGCGGCTGTTTTCCTGGACCAAACAAACACCCCCCCCCAACAGCCTCAGTATTTAGAGAAGGCAAACATAAGCACATGATAACACAGTAGGAAAAAAAAAAAAAACACCAAAGAACTAGGATGAAAATAGAGAAGCTGGAGAAAAGAGTAGAAAACAAAGCTGCTACAAGCTTCAGCTGAAGGTTGGAACAGTGACTTCACAGTTCACAAAGCCTGGTCTCTATAAATTAACCAAAGCTGGAAGAGCAAACTTGCTAGATGAATTTCATTTGTTTTTCAAGCAATACTTTCAACTCTATCATGACTTATCATCTCCTGGCCACACAGGCAAGCAGCCAGCAAGCCCACTCACAGGTGTAGACAGACATGCTCTGCACTCGATGGCAGCAGAGATTTCAACTGGTGCCTTGGTAATCCAAGGAGTGACCTAGCAAGGTGACCCTAAAACAATGAACAAACAGCTCACTCCTCTTACCTTGCTGTTAAATGACTCTCAGTTAGCTCAGTACTCACTGGAACTCATCCCCTCAACAAGAGCCTGCTCCCCACTTCTCAAAGTGTTGGTTGTTACCTTCAAGGAGAGGGCCAGGCGATCCCGCATGTAGTTCTCGTCGGTTTTCAGCGTCTCGATCTCCTGCTCCAGCTCCAGCCGCTGTTTGGTTGCCTGCTGCAGGATCTGCTCCTGCTCCCTCCTCAGCTCATTCTTTAGGGCTGTGGTTCGTTCCTTGTACTCCTCATCCAGCTTCCTACAGAGGCATTGGAGTGAGGAAGAGCTCGTAAGGAGGAGGTGAACAGTGAAACTTGGTGGTGACACAAAGCCACTGTCTCCATCACCAAGTCCCTGCAGTGTCGCAGCAGTGATGCTGAAGAGCAGGGGAAGGGGAACCCTACCTGAGGTTGTACTCATTCCGGCGCTCAATTGCAGCGTGGTGGTCGTCCACCTCGGAAGCCATCAGGGATTTCAGCTTCTCAGCTTTTTCCAAGTCCGACCTCAGCTTCTCTTTCTCTCTGACCACTTGGTCAACCCTCTCCCTAGGGGAAGCACAGCCAGCCTGCATCAGGTCACCCATCCCAGCTCCCTCAAAAACTCAAAGAACAGCAGCTCAGAAAGCTCTCTGAGGGTCTTAATGACCTTTTAGCCACTAAATATGAACAATAGCCTTTACAGGATCCATAGATTAGACGGGGCTTTGAGCAAACTGGTCTAGAAGATCTCTACCTATAGCAGGGAGCTTGGAACTAGATGATCTTTAAGGTCCCTTTCAAGCCCAACCCTTCTAGGATTCTATGAGTGTAACTTGCACATTTGGAATAACTAAATACAAGCGGAATATTTACTGACTAAGAGAGGATGCTTTTCCTGTCTCCCACACTCTCAATAGGTTCAGTCAAATGGGTTGGACTTTCAAATGAAACACAAGACCTTACCTTGAGCACTGAGTCCAGTTTTGGGTGCAATGGTATTAGAAGGACATTGAGGGGCTGGAGTGCGGCCAGAGAAGGGCAATGGGGCTGAGGAGATGGCTGGAGAACAGGCCCTTTGGGGAGCAGTTGAGGGAACTGGGATTATTTAGTCTAGAGAAGAGGCTGAGAGAAGATCTTATTGTTCTCTACAGCTACCTCAAAGGAGGTTGTTGTGAGGCTGGTGGTGGTCTCTTCTTCCAAATTCCTAGTGATTGGACAAGGGGAAATGGCCTCAAGTTGCATCAGGGGAGGTTTAGATTGGATCTTAGGAAGAAGTTCTTTCCTGAGAGAGTGGTTGGGCTGCGGAACAGGCTGCCCAGGGAGGCAGTAGAGTTATCATTCCTGAAGGTGTTTAAAAACAGTAGCTAGAGCACTTGAGGCCATGGTCTAGGGGTTAGGGAGATGTTGGGATGAAGGCTGGATGGTCCTGGAGGTCCTTTCCAGCCAGAATGATTCTATTCTGTGATTCTTGTGTATGTGCAGAAGGAGAAGACCATAAGACTCTGGAAATGAATCTAAGTAATTGAGGTTCTGGACCTCACTCACACTTCTGTCATGAGGCAAAACCTACAGATCACTCCCAAGAACTCAAGATTAAAAGTGCTGCTTATCCAGCTGCACCCATCTCTGTCTTATATTTCCCCTTCCTTGGCCATCAACGACCACTGCAGACTGCAGTGACCATTTCCAGCTGCAGAACAGGGCTGGGAACACCCCCACTGCTTTGATTTTCATTTTAGCCTAAAATACTTGAGCTTGAATGGTTTGCTCAGGCAGAATGAGAGCTGAAGGCTTCTGCTCAGCCAACCCAGTCGATGCCCCTCCGAGAAGAGCTCTGAAGCACCATTAATCAGCTGCTAACGAAGCTCCTGCTTGGCCAGATGGAGTGGGTAGCACTGTTCCCAGTAACTTACAGCAAGTGCCTGATCTCGGTTTTGAAGCTCGCCAAGGCTGCCTGGTGGACTCCATTCTTGGTTATTAACAGCTCGTTCTCCAGCGCCAGCGTCAGCTCTGTCAAGTTCACCTTCCCATCCAGGCTGAAATCCAGAGCCTGCAAAACCCAACGGGGTGTTAGCGGAGAACAAGCTTCCTGGCCCCATAGGAGCCTGGAGACAGCTGGATGTGAAGTGACAGTGATGAATCTGTCACCCGATGCCCTTGGGATAATAAACCAGACATGTCTGCCACCTTCCTGCATTCAGGAGCTGCTGCCAGCTGCGGAGGTGGAAAATGTCCTGGTTGGGCTGCAGGACCCACAGGAAATTAAGCCTGTTAGTAACTCTCTGGAGGACCTAATGCTGTGAGGAAGTGGCTGAAGATGCTGAACAAACCCAGCTCTCACAACGGAAATGACACAGGAGCAGCCTGGGTGGACGTTTGTGACAGTGAACATCCTACCTCTCTAATAAACCATCAGCAACTGCTCGTAACTTCCTCCACCCTGCAGGAGCACAAAGTGAAGGTGAGATAGCGGTGGGGCTGAAAGACTGGAGAAAGCACCCTGGTGACACCAGTAACGAAACAATTACCAGTAGAAGGAGATAGTGAGGTGTACAGGGGAAGTAGCTCAAAGCTCAGCAAAAGCCCAGGCTACAAGCAGGTTTTAAAGCCTGGACAGAGCTTATTACAGCCAGAATGATCAATAATCTGTACGGAGACCAGGAGAAACCTGCTACCATCACTTCTGGGAATCCAGCAATGACCTCAGAACAGACCCATGAGTTATCCTCTAGCAAGACAAGCAGGGATGGGGTTTACTTCAGATTTGCAACCCCCACAACCCTGTTACTCCATGTATTAAAGCACTGATTACTAGGGCAGGGTTTGCAATGCTGGCCTCCAGCTCAGCACAAGCACTAATTCGAGTCATCCCAGTGCTGAAAGGTTTGTCAGGGCAGCTATTTGAGGAGGAAAAAGGAATTAAACTGGGTTACAACACATAACTAGAGGTGACCTCTCCGAGTTGAGCTGGAAGTCACGTTACCATTTCATCATTAACTTGGAGCTACCTGGGATGCAGCACCATTTCAGCAAAGGAAATGATTGGAAATGTCCCAGGAAAGATAAAATCCAACAAATAAGGAGAGGTGAGATGGAGCTGTGGGTTACCTTCAGTATCTCCTGGCTGTTCTCAATGCCCTCCTGGTGCCAGCAGTCGAGGACACCCTCCACGCAGCTGTAACCCATCCCATCGTCCAGGCTGGAGAAGAGGCAGAAGCCGGCAGTGCTGGTCATGGCTGAGGGGGTGGTGGTGCGTCTGCCACTTTCATCGAAGGACTGTCATGAGAAGGGAGAGTGTGCAGTGAGGCAGGGCTGGGCGTTTTATTGCGTATAAATCTCTTTCTCTCTGGAGATTTTAAGATTAAGCTCTGCTCTTCCTCACTGCCAAGCAAATCTGCGGCAGGAGCATCACTTCTGACCTCACAGCACCCTCCGCAGCACCACCAGGCACTTTAAGATAAATCCCAGGAGGAAGAGTTTAAGTGCTGTCCTTGATGCTCTAAAAGGGTTTAAGTTTGAGAGGCACATGCCCTACACAGGCTGAAGTGAACATCTGTGCAGGGGCTTTTCTCCAGTCCTCAGATTCCAGCAAAGCTTAGCAGGAGATTGCAAATTGTCTCAAGATAAAATCAGAGCTGTGGGAGCTGCATGCCCACAGTCTCCAAGCCTACCCTGGGTTACTGCTTCCCCATATGTCCAGTTCACACCATTTCCTTCCTGCACTTTGCAAGAACTAGTGCAGAAGGGGGTCTACAGGAAAGCTGGGGAAGGACTTTGCAGCAGGGGCTGCTGTGCCAGGACAAGGGGTGATGGTTAAAGTGGAAGAGGCAGAGTCAGGGGAGAGAGAAGGGAGAAACTGTTGCTGCTGAGGGTGGGGAGAGCCTGGTCCAAGTGGCCGAGAGAGGTGGGAAAGCCCCATCCCTGGCATCATCCTCAGTCAGGTTGGACCTTGGGGCTGTGAGCAACTTGGTGTGCTCAAGGCAGGGGAGTGGGACTGGATGATTTTTAAGATCCCTCCCAACCAACCCAGTCTGTGATTCTGTGATCTCCAAGCTGTAAGGAGGAGGTTCTTTCTGCTTCATTACCCTCAGAGAAGCTTACAAGGGCCACCACCTTGTACCTCAATAGGGCAGGAGGGGCCATCACAGTTACCCACTACAGAAGGAGGAGAAGACAGGCTGGGCAGGATCTGCTCAGGACTTCTGCTGCTTTTACCACCAGTAAAAGGATCCAGCTCAGTTTCTGACCTGCATGGAGAGGTGTCGTTTCAGCTGTCTGTAGGGGGTAGATGCCGATGGTGTCAGTGCCTTCCCATTCTTAAACAGTCCATAGAAGAAATCCTCAATGCTCATGGTGCCATCTTGCTCCAGGTTATGGAGAACCTCTTCGATCACCTGCAAGAGCAACAGTTATTGCGAAAAGCAGCAGAAAACACCCCAAAACACTGTGAGGGGTAATAAACTTGCTCTGTGCTTCAGGGGCAGCCTGCTTTGCATAAAGCAGGACCAACCCTATTTGGACTGGAGTTATTAAGGTCAGTCCTTCACTGGTTTTTCACCTACAGTTTGGGGTTGTTGGGTTTTTAAAAAACTCATTTTCTGCCTCAATATCCTGAAACCATTTTGTTGCTGAAGCCCCAAGGAAGCACCTGCCCGGAAACTCATTTGATGAAGGAAATGACGATGAAGGCTGTTATTATTAACACACAAAACAATCTGACCTCTTTCTATCCAAAAGCTTACACTGGCACAAGATTGGAAGCCAGAAACCACCCCAAGGCTTTCTCCAAGTCCAAAGGAGCCACTGATGGATATTTTAATCCAACGTTACTGGCTAGCTGGAAGATTTCTGGGATTAAGGAGACATGCTTGGAATTTAAGGTATGTTTATCAATTCCACTTTGCACGATGGGACAGGCATGCTACAGTGTGGGGAAGGCTGGGAGATGCCTCCTGCAGCTGCTGATGTGACCCCAACCAACTCACTGGATAGCCACGAGTTGGAAACCCCCTTTCCAAGCAGTGATCTGTTGACCAACACTTGTGCTTTAGGCTTGTGGGCACCCACAGGACAGATTTTGTGGGATCACACCAAACCCATGGTTCAAATGAGTCCACTTGTGGCCACTCACCTCCCCGGCCACCATTCGGAGACCATACTGCTCACAGATGGAGACCAGCTTCTTCCGGTTGAGGTGACCATCCCTAGTGGTGCCGAGGTGATCGCAGACCTCCTGCAGCTTCTCCTCTATCCAGTCTGGGGTGGGCAGTGATGCTCCAGGGGAGGCATTGAGGTCATCAGGGTTCCAGAAGCGCAGCTGCCCTGGAAATGGGAGAAATTGGTCTGATTTCTGCCCATCCACTGCAATATGAATGAGCAACAGAGCAGCTAGGGGTTCTGCACATCATAGGGGTCTCACTTCAGTGGGCAGTCTCTCCCCTTGCTCACTAGACCCCATGGACCTGACCTCATCCTGCACTAGTAATTTTGGGATGAATCTACCAGCACCCACATGGCCATCAGGACTCTACCAGAAGAAGTGGAGTCTGCTCAACATTTGATTCCCAGACAAGGGAACCCCACAGCCAGGCACAGGGTAAAATGCAGTCAGGAGGATCTCTGTGGACATGGATGAGTCTGATGGCCAACATGGGCTGGCAGGGATGGAGAAGTGACCCCCTCCTTTTCTGGGCACTTATGGGATCGAGAGAGGACTGAGCAAGCTGCATCTTGAGGAGGTCAAGAACTTGAGCAGTTGCCCATCTCTATTAGCATCACCCCCATGGTGAAGCTGCCCGAACATCCCACTCTCTTCAAATGTCAACTGGAGTGTCTGTTCTGATCCAAGTGCTTCCCAACCCCCAACAGCCTTCAGCTGAACACAGTTCCTCCAGCTTTCCACCCAGTTGGAAACGCTCACTAGACTCAAGGCAGATCTTGCCCAGCTGCCAGGTTACCTCCTGCCATCCCCATCCTCATCCTGGGGCTGGAAAAGCAGGTTTTGGAGAAGAATTTGGGTCTCATTGGACAGGGTTGGAGAACAAAAAGTGGTTCTTTTGGACGGGGTAGGAGTGAGGAGCAGCTGAAGGGTGGAGGAGGTCTTGAAGCAATTCAGAGCTGCTGAGGGTCAGTTCCAGCATCCAGTGGCCATCCCAAGGCTCACCTCAACCTCCCTCTCCCAGCAGGGTTAATAAATATTAACTGGTCTCTGGTGACATCCATTGCTACTGGGATCCACTACAGCCCCAGGGAAGTGGTGGGCATCACCACCAGGACTCCCCCGGCTGCTGCTCTGGAGGTGCTGGAGCTGTGCAGACTGGGAACACCAGTAGCAGGGCAAACCCTGCACTGGGCAGAAGGGAATAACCGGGTAAAGCTGAGCACGTAAGGCATGAGAAGGTGTCATCCAGGAGGACATCAAAACTGAAAAAGGAACAAGCACATCCCAGTGCTGCTGTTTGCTCTTACCCTCGGCCTCATACTCCTCACTGTCACGCGTCTTCCAATGCTGTGGAGAAGACAAAAGGTTCAGGAATCAATACTGCTGCAAGATACAGCCCGTACAAGACTCTGTTATCAGCATCAGAGGAGCCACAGGGCTCCAGCAATGCCGCCAGGCTTTCATCTCCCGCTCCCCATGGGCCAGGCTGCAGTTCTTTGATGCTGCCGTCTTCTGGCATGGGAAGATCTTTGGTGGCAACAGATAGCGGCTGAAAGGAGCCACAAGAGGTGACACAGCGGAGTCCAGCAGGTTGACAGGGAGAGACTTGGAGGGACCTGTGGTCGAGATCTAGTTGAAGCCATCCCAGCTCACTGCAGGGGAGTTGGACTAGGTGACTGCTGGAGGTTCCTTCCAACCCAGGCTATTCCATGACTCTATAATCTGAGGATGCACAGAAGATTGTTGGCTGCTTATAGGGAGAAACTTGTGGCACAACCGCACCCTATGGCCCTACTGCCTCTGTGGGTGATCCTGTGGCACCGAGAACAGCCCCAAAAACCAGAGTGTCCCAGGAACCCACAGCCTCATCAGATAACAAAGCTGCAGAGTCCACTCATGTGGTGTGAAACCACAGAAATGCTGCTCTGAGGATGGAAGCTACTGCTGTGGAGAGCTGGGGGGTTCAGCTGGAGAAGACAAGCTCCAGGAGACCTCAGTGGGGCTTTTCAGGGCTTAAAGGGGTTGATGAGAAAGATGGGGACAGAGGTTTCAGCAGGGGCTGCTGTGCCAGTACAAGGGATGATGGTTCAACTGGAAGAGGCAGAGTCAGGGAAGAGAGAAGGGAGAAACTGTTGCTGCTGAGGGTGAGGTCCAACCGGGTCAGGCTGGACCTTGGGGCTGTGAGCAGCCTACTCTGGTTGGGGATGTCCCTGCTCAGGGCAGAGGGTGGCACCAAAGCCTCTTCAAGGTCCCTTCCAGCCCAAACCACTCAGTGATTCTATGATCACATGAAACAAAACCTTTGCTGCTTTCTCTTTCCTTTCTGACAAGGAGGAACCATCAGCCTGTAGAGCTCAAGGGCCAGCAGCCTGCACTTGGCCAAAACACCTCTGAGACCTCTTCTGCTGAGCTAGCCAGAGGAACAACCCCCTTTTGCTGGTCTTAAGGCTTCCCACTTCCTATGTGGCAACAACCCACAAGCTCAGGGCAGAAATTAAGGAATTTTCCCACGTCCTACATGGTGTCCTGGCTCCACCACACTTGTCCCAGCTATGGGAACTCACTCTCACACGATGCTTTGAGCTCCTAACTCCTGCTCTGGGAGCAGCTCAGCCAGATGTTCCCTCCCTGCCACCCTGAGCGGAGGCTCCTGGTACACACGGCCGATGGAACCAGAGCCACCCAGGACCTAAAGAAGCTTTAAACCACCATCTCAGAGTTCCCCAAATCCCACTCAGATTGCAGCTAAAAACCAATAATCTACAGCATTCCCATGAGAACTGGATCAGGTCACTGGATTGGGGGTTTTTGTTAGTTCTGCTGCATCATCCTGTTTCATTGGGGCTGGAGCCAAGAACCTACAATATTCCAGTATTGCTGTAAGGTTTGGCCCAGGAAATGCTGTCTTGCTGCTGGCACCACCATCGAGGTGATTCCAATAAACCATTGGAAGTCACCACACACAAAGCAGGACCTGAGGCAACTCCATCAAGGTGCCACCTACAAAGCAAGAAACAGCTCTCGATCCCAAAAACCAGCCCCCAACACCAAAATCCCAGACCCTGATGCCTAAAACCTGGCCCCTGAGACAAAAAACTCAGCCCCTGATGCCAAAAACCAGCTGATCCCAAAAACTCAGCCTCTGGTCCCAAACATGATTGAGCTGACACCATCCCACCCCATAAGTGCTGTAGGCAATGGTCAACTTGGTGCTGAGAAGGTTCTTTTGGGCACCCTGCAGCCATTCATTTGATTTGGGTTTATGACGGAAGGGACCTTAAAGATCATCTGGTTCCAGCCCTACTTATTTTTGGCTGGAGGAAACACTCAGAATGGGGAGGTGGGTCCCACTGCTGGATCCCAGTCTCTTCACATAAGCAACACAGATATTTTAATATGGAATCAGACCTAAATTATTTAGGACCACACCCTCTAACTCCACGGACCCACTTCAAAAACCCCACAGACTCCCCCCTCAAAATGCCCAGAGATCCCAAACTCTTGAGGGCCCACCACAAAAACTCCAAGGACCCGCCTCATAAACCCCACAGACCCCAAACCTCTGCAGACCTCCCACCCCATGAATTCCAAACCCCTGCGGGCCCCATGGACCCACCTGTAAACCCTAAAGACCCCAAATGCCACAGACCTACCTCAAAGCCCTATAGACCCCAAACCCCATGCATGCACCTCAAAAACTCCACAAATCCCACCCCCCTCAAAACCCTATACACCCCTAACCCCCAGCCTCACCTCAAAGCCCTATAGATTCCAAACTCCACGGAC
>JAOXOE010030822.1:0-12609 GCA_028565055.1 Phoeniculus purpureus
GTGGTAGGGGTTGGACTTGATGATCTATTAGGTCCCTTCCAACCCTGGTAATACTGTGATACTATGATACTATGAGTTCCAGAGCAGATAACTCTCACATAACAAAAAAATACACCTGTGAAAGCCAGTTCAGGAAATGTCGAATCAAAATGAAGCCATCCTAGTTGTTTCTGACCAAATTTCACACAATCACATTAATGGGAAGTGAATTTTAACAGAGATAATCCCAGTAGATATTTCAAAGGCAATACTAGAAGGGAAGGCATCAAGGGGACACTATGTCTTCAGATTGTGTATTCAGATGTACAGTATTCACTGTATTCAGATTTGCAGTCTGAATACAGCTGCCCATGTTTGGTTTTTTGCAATGTGACATTGCTGAGGTGCAGGGCAGAGAAGAGCTGTGGGAAATACTCTGACACCTTATTTCCTTGCTGTTTTGCTTACCTTGTTTAAAAAAATTAAATCTGTGAATAGTAAGTCCCAGAAGCTTTACAGGTTCTGCAATGAGCGAGGTATTTTTTCTTCTTTATCAAGAGCTGACTAAGATCTCCTTTGTCCTGTAGTATTTTATAAACTCACAGTATTGTCACTTGTGCAGAAAGTGTTCTTTCACACAACATTCAGCACAGCGTCTTTTGTCTTGCAGTGGTGTGAAGGATTGTTGTGATTCACACTTGACTCAGAAATTGAATATGCAGGCGATGGCATAGCCTTGATCAGAGCTGTGCGAGCGAACTCTGTCAGCATAGTAGTTAATGGTTTGGCTTTCCTGGCGTGCGTAGAGTTGAATAAGGGACATTTGTACTTCAGGGCACTATCCGAGCAGAGGTGACAGGAAGGACCATGGTGAGATGGGCCTGAGCTGTATTTACTTGTTCTTTTCTGTTAACATTTCAAAGGGTTCAGGGTATTTGAATTGTAATCTTGGTTGTGCTTCACTGATCTAGAATCAGTAGTCTCACTCACATTAGGAAGTTAAACCTGGTAAAAGAGACGTTTACTAGGCTCTCGAGTTTCCTGAGGAAATTGCATTTTTTCTTTCTGGATGTCACTGTGTCTTCAAATGTTTTCTAGCAGTTTTAATTTCAGCATTTTTGTAGCCTTGCTTTCTGCCTGCGGAACTCTACCTCTTAAAAAATCACGTGTGAGAAATGTCTCATGAATGCAAATTAACAGTATGATTTTATATCAGCTTTCTGAGGCTGCAGTTTAAACAATGAAGTACTGGAACTGAGTGACTGAGTCAGTCACTGCTGGTCAATATCTTATCTCCAGTGGTGGCCCCAATTACATGGAAGAGAAAAACACTGTATTGTTACTTAACAGTCGTTGGCAGAATTGCCTACCCAAGGCATGTTCTGTAACCCCAGGTATTTAGCAGTTGATGCTTAGATTTCGTGAAGTGTGAAAATTTATATCCTTTGTAACAGCTTCTTGTTATCATTTTAACCTCACTCAGTGATTGTCTCCTTGCTTTGATCCTACAAATTCTGTGCAGCATAGGTGATCCTGCTCTGGCAGGGGGACTGGATTGGATGATCTTTCGAGGTCCCTTCCAATCCCTGATGTTCTGTGATGCTGTGAAAATCCAGCTATTCTTCTTCATAATGTGCCTTCTTACTTACCTTAACTCTGTGTTGCAGTTTGAAAATTACCAGAATTTTCGGATGTATAGATTTGTGCTTTCATGAGGAAAAGGTGCATTTCACTTCAAGAGAATTGTCCCAGGTAACTGCCCTGGAGACGTGTGGGCTAGGTGACAAGATAAAAGGGGCTGGTTATAGTGGCCCTGCCTCTTTTGGTTGAGATCTTCCTCCTGGCACCACGGGGTTTTGGCTCTGGCACCCCTCCACCTTCCCAGACTTGGGAGGAAAGAAGGGAGATGGGACAGAAGGGAGAGAGACTGTTTGTCTTTTCTGCCACTGGGAAAAGCTGGGGATGCTCCAGTGTTGGGGAGAGAAGAAGCCTTAAGAGTCGCATCTGAGAATTTCTTTGTGCTTAGCTGAAGAAAGCAGAAGGACTCGAGAACCCTTAAACCTTGGGCATGAAAGACAGAGACTGGGTCCTGTTTGAAAGCAGGTCTCCTGCATCGAAGGATGCAGTTCAGGTGCTGAGGAATCAGGCCTGCTCGATCAGCATTTTCCTGGAGAAAGCTGTGCTGGAGAATTGAAGAGTTTGCTGGTCTGGATGACCGAGAGTCCAGCATCTGCAGGCAAGAGTGGCAATACGTAAGGGAGAATAGAGAGGGTGGTGGTACCCATCAACTGACGTGTTGAATCGTAGAATTCAGTGGTGTGTGTGAACAATTCCAGGTATTCCTTCCCATATGCACTCCCTTGCATCTGTCAGTAGTTAATACTTTTCTACGATATACTTGTTTAGCCAAATTTGTGAATGCGTAATCTCTTCTCTCTACTCCTGTAGATTTAAAATAATTTTATACCATCTTCAAATTTTCTGATCTTTTTGCTCAATATTTCCCAGCTCCTTTTTTTAGAGTACATTGTATTATACAATCCAAGACCTAGTAGGTAGTCCTAGACAATGTTAGCCTTTTCCTGGGCTGAGTTTTGACTGTTTCTTTCTATTCATTTTGTTTGATCCTTAGGGATCCTTTTTGTCTCCCAACCCACTAATTTTTGCCTGTTGATCCCAAGCTCCTAAAATCTGTGTTGTGAACTTCAATATTCTATATTAAAATATCCTATTCTTCAATATCTTATATCACACAGAATCATCATGGTTGGAAAGGACCTCCAGGGTCATCAAGTCCAACCTTTATCCTATTATCTAGCTGCTAGACCAGATGCCTATGTGAAAACCAGATCCCTATATGTGAAAACTCTATTATGAGCTTTAATACCCTATATACAAATCTGATATATCTGTTTCACTATTAACTACTGTTGCTTTCTATATAAGTATTAACAGAATACAGAGAGATTTGAACTTACTTTATAAAATTCTATCTTGTATGCCTATATATGGCTTTCCTTAAAGTGTTTGATCTTCAAGATGCTTTATATTTCCCCATCATGTATAATCACACTGCTACTGAGGAAATAGTGCTGGTAGTTTGAGGGTGAAGGTTAGCAACTTTCAACGTGTGCTCAGTTGAAATCTAATTGTCATCTGTCTGTACACGAAGCCCCTGACTCAGTCATTTAGAAGGTCCATACAACAGGCATTGAATGTCTTAATGTCTTTCAAGATTTAGATGAGCCTTAGTTGAAACTTGGCATTTTGCTTTCTTTATAACTTTTGACAATTGAGAATTTTATTAGGAATTGAGTCAGAGGGAGAGTACATTAAAATTTTGGTGGAAACTTCTGCATTATGGTTCATCTGAAGCATGTTCTGGTCAGATTTCAGTATAATTGTATTTTTTAAAAGCTGTAAAGATGAAACAGAAAATGGGTGCTTCATCCAGTGGCTTGGCAGTTCTTATTTCTGATATTAACCTCCCCACTAAAATACAGATAATACTTTGTTTTAAAGCTTTTCATCATTTTTTGCTAAATGGTAGTATCTATCAGCAAAAAATAACCATAGAGATTAATGCTACCCAGGAGTCATCTTGACTTCCTTCCTTAGGCCAAATTGTATAAATAAATAATGTAGGAACATGATCTATGGTCTACTTTCCTGGGCAGCTCTACTGAGATCTAGGAAGCTGTTAAAGCAGACAGTTGTGTTTGGGTTGTTTTGTTTTCTTGAGCATTTTTCTCTTGTTGTGGTTTGATGGGACAGGGTCTGGTAAACGGAGATAGGAGCTAGAATGGAACCCGTGAGAAGATTATACAAATCAGAAGAAACTTCTCCCCACCTTCAGGCAGAACCTGCCTGGGCTCAGCAAATCAGCATCTCTGCAAATGAGTATTTTTGAGCAGGGAAACAGGTTTGGGTGGGCTTTCATATCGATTTCAGTTTGCGCTGGGTTGGACTTGATGATCTATGAGGTCTCTTCCAGCCTTGGTAATACTGTGATACTATGATTTTTATTACTTACTTTGGGAGCTCCCATTGTTTTGTTGGGGAATGTGGAAGAAGACAGCTGCACTGCAGTCCCCCCTCTGAAGGAGAAGGAGGGGAAGGACAGCAGGTACAATCCCAAGTCCTAGAATGTGGTGAAAGATGTCAGTGAGCCAAGTGGACCCCTGCCCCATGCATAGAAATAAGACTACTCTGAGAAAAGGGTGGAGGGCTGTCACCACCTTGATGCTTGAAAGGGCTGTCCTGGGTCTATTCCCCTGAGGCTGTGTTTACAGAGCTGGGACTTTGAAGGGCACGTTATCTCTGCCTGTTGTTTTTGTATGGCCACGGATGTGCTTTGGGTAGTGGAGAAAGTAGTGGAGAATGGGGTTGTTGTTGAAAGCAAATCTATTTCCCTGAAAGTCCAGTTCCCTTTTTCCCCTGTTAACTCATAATGGGCCAGCTAGTCCTTCACTGTCTTTGTTTCTAATTTGTCCTGGAGGTAACCACCGTGTCAACTGGTGACATCTCTGGAGAGAAGGCAAAGCAGGGAAATAACTAGTCATCATCCTGTGTGTTTACATAACATGACAGTGGCTTTATGCACAGTGTGTGGTGTGCTCTGCTGTGACTATCCTAAGTAGAAGGCTATGTACGTGCAGTCACTTCTCCTCAGTCTGTTTTTCATGACAGACATTTTAACACTGAAAAAACTTCTTAGGACTTACCAACTTACTAACATTATGACTGGGTTTTTTTGGGCCAGTCTAAGAGATAGAAAAGGATGGGTGAGTAAAACAAGAACAAACCTTGGCCTCATAAAAAATCATTCTTTTTGTATATTAGGGTAAATTCCACTATGGTCTAGGATCTTCACGTCTAGTTTTGTTTATGACTTTATTGAACTTTTCTTTTTTCCCTGCATGAGAAACAGCAGTTGGCAGGGGGCACGGAGTGATGTTTTTAATGGGGTGTGCTAACACAAGACACTTGAGTTTGCTCATTGGCATGGTGTAGAAGAGTTGAATGAGTTGCAGTGCTGACAGTGTTCTTGCAAGATTAGAAGCTAAGAATGTCTGATTGGAAAAGTCAGTGCAACATCCTCATCTTGATTTTATTTATCTCCTTCCCCACACTGCAGGGCGGGGAGCCGTGCGGTGCTCAGTCACAGCAAGCACACGTTTGGTGTTAAACTGGCAGTGGGGCAGCAGTGACAGCTCCCTTGGATCTTTGTATGAATCTGTGCATGTTCAGATCGGGACAACCCTCTCAGTCAGCCAGAAGTCAATCCTTCAGCTCCTCACCTAACGCACTGTTCAGAAGGCATGATTTTTTAACGCTGATTACAGTCTGTGAGACTTTGAATTGAGCTGGCAGAAATATGCACATGGTGAAAGCTTACAGATTGTAGAGAAGTTAAGTGTTTTTCTCTTACGAGAAAACCAAGTGTTTCTTAGGTAAAAACTGTCCTTTCAAGGACTTTCTGGGACAGAAATAATGTTGCTTGATCCTCTGTGTTCTACCATAGAATGATTAGTGGCTTTTCATCACTTCAGAGAAAACTGAAGTGGACCTAGTTATTTTAAATGCTGATATTCTAAGAAAAGTGCTGGTCTTCTTATTTAACATTGGTAATTAAAGCAGGCTATTTTGACTAGATAATTAATCAAGAGAATGAGCTACTAAACAATACCCTTGAGTAGTGGAGGTGTCACACAGTTAAGTCCCTACGTGCTGCTGTGGCTGCGTGTATTCAGAAAACTTCCTGCCGCGTGCGTACTGAGCGTGGCACACAATCGTGTACGGAAACGCAGACGCCCTTCACATGCCTTCGTAAATCACCTTCTCCTTAGGCTGCTTGCCAAAATGCTGGGATTGGCCATAGAGGGAGGAATGACATTTCAGAACCTTTAGAAAGGGGTTTTTTACAAGAACAGGATTGTTGTAGATTTTCAAATTGAGAAATGAGTCACAGAATCAGGGTTCAAGGGACCTCTGGAGATCATCTAGTTCAACCCATCCACCAAAAGCAGGGTCATGTAGGGTAGGTCGCATCCTATGTGAACGTGTCCAGGTGGGTTTTGAAGGTCTTCAGGGAAGGAGACTCCACAGGCTCTCTGAGCATTCTCTTCCAGTTCTCCATCAGGCTCTCTGAGCATTCTCTTCCAGTTCTCCATCACATTCACAGTAAAGTTTTTCCTCGTATTGAGGTGAAAACTCCTGTGCTCCAACTTACACCCGTTGCCCCTCATCTTATCGTATGGCTCCACTGAAAAGTGACTGGCTCCTTGACTCTAACCCTTCAGATGTTTATAGACATGAATAAGATCTCATCTCAGCCTTCTCCAGACTGAACAGCCCCAGTTCTCTCAGCTTTTCCTCGTAGGAGAGGTGTTCAAATCCCTTAATCATCCTTGTAGCCCTCTATTTGACTCTCTCCAGCAGTTCCCTGTTCCTCTTGGTCTGGGGATCCCAAAACTGCACACATTACTCCAGGTGTGGTTGCACCAGGGCAAATTAGAGGGTAAGGAGAACCTCCTTGACCTGCTCGACACACTTTTCTTGCTGTACCCCAGGATACTGTTGGCTTTCTTGACCACAAGCTCACATTGCTATCCTATGGGTAACTTACTGTCCATCAGGACTCCAAGGTCCTTTTCCATGGAGCTGCTTTCCAGCAGGACAACCCCTAATCTGTACTGGAGCATCGTGTTGTTTCTCCCCAGGTGCAGGACTCTACACTTACCCTTGTTGAACTCTGTTAGATACCTGTTTGAAGTCACAGCGTCACAGAACATCAAGGATTGGACGGGACCTCGAAAGATCGTCTAGTCTAATCCCCTTGCCAGAGCAAAAGTATCCTAACACCTCAATGATTCCTGCAAACATTTTTGCTCATAACATTTAATTACCATTAAATGATCCATGACATTTGCAGCATGTCATTAATCCCTTAGATGTAAATACTCTCTAAATAAAGAGCAACCACAACTGTTTTCAGGGGTGCCAAGAAATGTCTGCTGTCTTTCAACAATGGGAACAACATTCTGCACTAAATTTGTGGTTTCCTTTTTCCTCTTCCTTTGAGAGGTGGGAGCTGCATCTTTGTATGCATCTTCTGCATAGCCTCCTCCCCTTAAAGCAGCGTGCGTGTCTCAGAACATCTAAGGCAGTCTGTAATCTTTGAGGGGAATTACATCTTACTGAATTCCACCAGTGCTGTCTAGAACGCAGAGAACCCTGTAGTGGCAGTGCTCCTAGAAGGGAAGAGAGGAAATGTTACTGGGCAGTCCCAAGAGAAAAAGCAACCTCAATTTTATTAAAGTTTAGGCTGATGTTTGGCCATGAAAGCAGGATGAGAGGCCATCCACGTAAATTAGTTGAGCCTGTCCAGGTCTTCAGTGCCATCTCTGTTGCATATAATAACTTTCAAAAATTTCCCATGGATGACAGGAACAAGGGACAAATCCAGAAGCCAGAGACGTGACTCTGTCCAGGCACTAGCCAGGAGAGGGCAGTACTTTTATGTGTGCTCTAGCAGGTGTATTGTGTATTTTGCTAGCAGATTGGATTTGCTGTGAGATGCTTTACAACCTTCGTTAAGGCCAGTAAATGGAGTGATACGATTAGAAATATTTTATCCAACGTGTTAATGCACTTAATGAAGTGCAGATAATCACGCTGCTCAATTTATAAGAATCGTCAAACCTCATAATTACTGCCATTATGCTACAGTATTTTATGGATTAAATCCTTTCAAAGCATATTCAGGAGATAGAACTATTATTTAACTTCAGTTAGATTATTTTAACTGGTTAATGTTTGTAGTTTTTTTTCTGGAATCATTTGTTTTGCTAAGTATAATGCTGTCCCTTTCGCAGAAAGGAGATGTTGAAGTCAACCTGAAGGTATTCGTTCTGTTGCTAAAACACATTTAAAATATGTTATGGTTTTAGTTTCTTTTTCTTCCAGTTCAGTGCAGGGAAAGTTGTTTAAAAATAGAGAGGTAACCTACAGAATAGTATTGGTGGCACAGATTTTACAGTCTTAGTTGTGAACCTCTTATTGGTGTTAATGGGCATTTAATTAAGCCCCGTTGCTGTTTGAATATTTTAGTTAATCAGATGTTCCTGAGTTAACAGTAGTGTCTTTACAGAGGCTGTTAAAGTCACAGGACACTGAAGATTGTTTTATTCCCACGTCAACCTTGATAGAGGCTGAGCAGAGTAAGTGGGGGCAAGAATTCAATTGATGGTGATTGTCAAATTCAGCTGAAGAATGACTTCCTGTTTAGTAACGTCCACTGTACCACAGCTATGCCCATGAAACCACAAGGTTCAGTATCTAAGGTCAGTATAGCTGGGGTTGTCTTAGTTTTATTTGTCTTTCTGAGACAATTGTAAAGGTTTCTAAAAGAAGGGCATTTGGATGTGCTCAGGAAATGTGTTAGTGATGGAGGAGCATCGGTTCCCATATGTTCACTTGCCACAGGCATCACAAGCCTGTGACAAGCCCCTCTGGGCTGCCTGCACCTCAGGTGGCTCTCAGGAGGAGTGCTGAAAGGCACTCAAGGACTTCTGTGCTGGGTAGAGAGCTTCCTTCTGTTTGCTTCTAAATAACTTTTTGCTCATTCATTATTTCACTTCATGTCCAGGCATAGAAAGCCTTGTGCAAGAGTGATAGTATGTACAGGCTTAAAAGGTTAGACACATCACGTCAAAACACTTCCTTTTCCCCATTCCAGTTACAGGGAGTCTACATAGGAAAAAGCAGAGAAAATGAAAAGGGAAGAAAAAAATGAATCCACATAGGATTCCTCCCTTTATTTATGTTTCTTTTATCCATTGTCAGCCTTTAGTTTCCATTAGGTCCAGTTTAATAAAGTGTTTAACAAAAGGTAGTTTTCTTAGGGATTGATCCTCTAGGCAGTGTCGTGTTGTGCTGATCAGGAGAGTAAGCTCCTGAAGCCTGTCCGATTTGATGTAGTTTATGCAAAGTAAAACAAAACAAGTTTCAAGAATTGACCTTGAACACTTTATAAAGGGGCTTTTTGATAGATTTGCTGGAGGCAGTATGGGGACTCAGAAGTCTTGATGATCCCTTTGCACGCTGATTCTTTCTTAGGCTTTGCCTGCGTTGTCGGGACAGAATGGTTGTGCAGGTTACGAGGGTTGAGCTTGGCTTCTGTATGCCCCATCAAGTCATACTTTTTTTGCTCCAGCTATGAATTTCCTATTTGTTTCAGATGGCATTCTGATTGATGACTTGCTCATTGCATCTTAAATGTGTTTATTCAAATGAAATCACAGGATCACAGAACATTAGGGATTGGAAGGGACCTTGAAAGATCATCTAGTCCAATCCCCCCACGACAGCAGGATCACCTAGATCAAGTCGCACAGGAACATATCCAGCCAGGCCTTAAATGTCTTCAGAGTTGGAGAGTCCACAGCCCCATTGAGCAGCCCGTTCCAGAGCTCTGTTGCCCTCACTGTGTAAACTTCTCAGATTGATGTAGAACCTCCTATGTTCCAGCTTACACCCATTGCCCTTTGTCCTGGCTCCATCCTCCTGACATCCACCCTCCACATATTTATCAACATTAATGAGGTCATCTCTCAGACTCCTGACCCAGCTCCCTCAGTCTTTTCTCATAAGGGAGGTGTTCCACACCATCATCCTTGTGGGTCTGCGCTGGACTCTCTCCAGCAGTTCTGTGTCCTTCTGGAACTGATGGGCCCAGAACTGGACACAGTATTGCAGATGCAGTCTCACAAGTCTTTAGTTAATATTCCTTTTGCTGATGCACAGAACCCTTATGCCCTACCTCACTTTGTCTTAACTAATGGCAATTAAATACGTTCAAAACTGTTGTTTATTTCACTCCAGTTATGCAGATAAGTGATTTCCAAATACAACTGAGAATGCAGATTTTCTAGCGTGGCAAGTGTATTCCGTACTAACTCTCTTTTTCCAACAGAGAAGCTTCCTGCCGAAACAGTTCTAGTTTTGTGGGCTGTGGGGTAGATCACATTTTGTCTCAGTTACTGCTTTAGTGGTTTTATTGTTAATGACCTAAAAACCCCAGGACATCAACAATAAATAGGTTTATGTAATAACAAATGTTCACCTCTGCAAATGATCTCAAATCTTACTTGTTGGTGCAGGAGAACCTTAATTGTACCTAAATGTCCTATCAGGAGGTATTCCAGTATTACGAGGTCGTCACCATTTTAGTGATCTATCTCATGTGCAGTTGAGAGCACACTGAAAGAGTTTACACAGCGCTGCTGCTTTTGCTTACCCAACATTATTAATTCTCTACTTCTACAAGCACTGATTTTCCCACCAGTCTAATTCGTTACTTTCCACACATGTGAGTAAATAGATTTTAGACAGTGTAGGAATACAAATAAGACTGATGCCACTAACTGCCAGCCTGATGAGATACCAAGATTAGACTCAGCTTTTTCCTGATTAATTTGCTCAATCAATGTTTTTATTCTTACTGAAATTACTGTTCCCTTCTCACCAAATGGAAAAGAAACCAATCACAGCGGCAGTGTGAGGGGATGGAGGGCAAGAACCTGTATTTTGTGTATTAAAGTAATCCCAATGCCACTGAATCTATCTCTGAAGTCCCGTAGGACTAAAATAATGGACGTAACAGAAGTGCTAAGGTGGCATATATTCAGCTATATTTTGCATTTAATGTAAGCTCACTATAAAATTGATTACCAAGTTTAGCTACTTGATATTTGATTGCTGGTGTCTAACAACGGGAACTCAGCTATCCAAGTAAAAGAGCTTCTGGAAGGCAGAAGCAATGCTGCTACTCCTCTATCAAAAACAGATGTCAAAACCAGAAAGTAAAGTTGTCTTTTGGATTTCCACTGTTTTCAAGTCCTCCAAGAACTGAGTCATTCCTCCTTTTACAGGGTTTTTGATTCACTGTGTTGAATTGCTGTTTGGTTGCTGTTGAGTTCAGCAATTCAACACATATTTGTGTTGGAGATGGGGCGTGCAAATGCTCCCGTGAAAACTGAGGCAGAGATCATAGTCCCAAAGCTGATGGCGAAATAGTAGATGAAAAAAAAGCATTACTGGTGCTGAATACTATCACAAGATCTTAGTGGTAGGCAAACAAAGCTCTTTAGCTTCTCACATACTTGCTTATGAGAACCTTTCAGAGCAAGAAAAGAAGAAGAAAGAATGCAGTTTGTTCATTATAAGGAGGAATTAAGGATGAAGAATAGCGAATTAATTCTGAACTGAATCAAGGTGGCCTTCCAGATGTTGCTTTTTCCCAGGACACTTAACTCTTAGACAATAGAGTTCATTCTGTTAAACTCCTGAAGAAGACTTCTATCAGTAAGGATGCCATGCTGTCAGAGAACCCTGAAACACTGGAGGTGATCATGAGCCTGATTTACTTCATCTGATTCTCTGGTCGTCATGGCCATCTCTCGCTTACATATGGGGCCACTCTAGCACCAGTGGATGCTGACTTTTAAAGATGTGTGAATGCCCTTCCCAGGCTGGTTGCAGCCAGAGCCTGCCTGGTTGTAAGGGTGCTGCTCCCTGTAGGACTTTTGCATCTGACCGAGACACATTGCAAAAGTAAAAATTATTTAGGGAAGTTAGTTCAAGTACTGACTGCAGATTTGGGATCGCTAAGGTTAGAGCAGTCTGAGATGCACATTCTCAGAGACACATCTACAGAAAAACAGATGTGTAAATGAAGAGGTTTATTGGGCAGAAGATGCAAGAACATGAATGTAGAAGCTTACCTGCTTTCTTATGGTATTGCTTAAAAATAATTGCTGCTAAATCGTATCTGTAGTTAGTCTTTAACAGCTCTTGGTTTCATGAAGCAGGACTTACACTCCCAGGAATTCTTTAGACAAAGGAGTCCCCCAGAGTATGGAAGATCAGCTGGACCTGTTTGGTTTCCTTCCTTTCTGCTTTTCCCCATTTCACAGAGTCACAGAACATTAGGGATTGGGAAGGACCTCGAAAGATCATCTAGGTCAATCTCCCTGCCACAGCAGGATTACTAAGACCAAGTCTCACAGCAACATGTCCAGGTGGGTTTTAAATGTCTCCAGTGATGGAGACTCCACAACACCCCTGGGCAGCCCGTTCCAGTGCTCTGTCACCCTCACTGTGAAGACTCATATTTATGTTCCTTCTCATATTTATGTGGAACCTTCTATGTTCCAGCTTGTACCCATTGCCCCTCATCCTATCACTAGATGACATTGAGAAAAACCTGGCTCCATCCTCCTGACACCCACCCTTCACATATTTATAGAGAGAAGTCTTATCTTTATGATCAGACACCATAATGATAAGAAAAACTGAAATTGTTTGGGGGTCCTGGTGGACAGCAGGATGACTAGGAGCCAGCAATGTGCTCTTGTGGCCAAGAGGGCAAACAGCATCCTGGGGATGGTTAGCAGATCTAGAGAGGTTCTTCTCCCCTTCTACTCTGTCCTAGTGACACCACATCTGGAGTACTGTGTCCATTTCTGGGCCCCTCAGTTGAAGAAGGACATGGAGCTGCTGGAGGGAGTCCAGCATAGAGCAATGAGGATGATGAAGGAAGTGGAGCACCTCCCTTATGAGGAGAGG
>JAOXOE010030823.1:0-12609 GCA_028565055.1 Phoeniculus purpureus
ACTTTTTAGGATGGCGGGTAGCAGCAGGACTAGGGCCAATGGAGCAAAGCTGGAGGAAGTTCTTCCCCATGAGAGTGGTGAGAGACTGGAATGGGTTGCACCAGGGCACTAAGGGCCTCAGCCAGTCTGTCCTTAAACACCTCCAGGGATGGGGACTCCACCACTGCCCTGGGCAGTCCATTCCAGGCTCTGAGCTCCCTTCCTGCGACGAAGGCCTTCCTGACATCCACCCTAACCCTCCCCTGCTGCAGCTTCAGGCCCTGCTCTCTCAGCCTAGTGCTAGCCTGGGAGAAGAGCCTGACTCCACCTGACTACAACCTCCTTTCAGGGAGTTGCAGAGACGGAGAAGGTCCCCCTTGAGTCTCCTCTTCTCCACACTAAACACCCTCAGCCTCTCCTCATCAGACTTTCCCTCCAGTCCCTTCCCCAGCCTTCTTGCTCCTCTGGACCTGCTCCAGACCCCCTCCATCTCTTTCTTGTAGTGAGGGACCCAGAACTGCCCCCAGTACACAAGGGGAGGCCTCACTGGTGTCCAGTACAGGGGGAGAATTACATGTCAGCACATTATTTTAGAAAGAGGCAGTTTCTTTAACCAAATAGCCTCACAACAGCAGCACATTGCATATCAAAGCATCTCCAAAGTAAAGTCTAGTAATCTGGAAAGACTTTGGTCCCAGTCACTCATTATTAGCAGTGCTGCCTACTTCCTCAGAGACCTTTCAGCATTGCTTTTGATTATTTTTTCCCCTTTAGTTGGGTATCAGGATACTTATAAGCATAATTAATTCATACTTTGGACTCTCTGGATTATGAAGTATTATAGGATGGCAGCACTAAGACAAAATGCTCTAATTCACCAGCTGTCATGTATTTAATTAGAGATTTTGATGAATCTTTCCCACTTAGATGAGCCTTCAGACGCTGTGCTCTATTAAAGCAAAGGGAAGACAGAAAGAAAAAAGAATGAAAAGGCTGCCATTGCACAGGGACTCCTGCAGGCTGATAAACTTTCTGTTAGCTCGGCACACTTGTCTTCCACATTAATGTTAGACTGGGAGTCGAACGACTTGTCAGCTGCCAACACGGCTGTTGTAAGAGAAGCAGGAGCGAGGGTACATGCTCCAAAGATGAGGTTTTTCTTATGCAGAGAGACAGAAAGCCTGAGCAAGCTTCATGCATTTCCACCCTCTCTATGTTTTGCATCATCCAGATGTTCACAGAGCTTAAATCAACAAACATCTTTCCCCCAAAAAATCTAAACTGACTTCCCTTTAAGATCTCAGTACTTCTATAGATCTTTATAGATCTACAGATTTTATAGACTTTTTACAGATATTTTGTAGATCTTTTATAGATTTTTTTCATTATCCTAAATAGATTTCTTAATGATCTCCTAATGATCTTTATATTATATACCTTTATATTTTTTGCCTTCTACATGAAAAATATTCAGCAAGGTTTAAAGCTTGAGATACATTTAAATGGATCTGAGAGGCACCGGCAAGTCTCGGATACATCATAACAGTGGCAATATACAAAACAAAAAATGCTAAAGGTGAGGTTCTAAAACTGATTTAGTTTCCTTTTTTTTTTTTTACAATTGTGAGACATTTTTGCATGAAAATTTCTCACCTGATCCTGGCACTGTGAAACTCACAAGCTATCTTCAATATCAGTGCCTGTGTCAATACATAAGGAACCTCTAATGCAGTTAGTAGTGCACAGAGATTTTAATTTTTTACATTCTTTACATCAGTATTATAGGCTGTTTAAAAAAAATACAAGAAAGCATTACAGTCGAATAAAAGTCCTGCCACAGTTTGATCAGAACTCTCATTTCTTTCTCTCTGCATTAACAACTGATTCAATGATTCACCTTGCTACAGATCTTCCATTTTATTTAGGTTGCCATGAAAATACAAGTTCTTGACACCTGTTTTAATGACTAATCAGAAACACTGTTGGAAGGAAGAAAATATTTAGAAAAGGCAGAAAGATGATAGGATAACTTTTAGGGAGGATCTTATGAGGAGGGATTGAAAGAGTTGAGGCTTTTTAGTTTGAGGAAGAAGAGGCTAAGGGGAGACCTTGTGGCTCTCTAGAACTATCTGAAAGGACATTGTAGAGATGTTGGTGCTGGCCTCTTCTCACAGGTAATTAGCAACAGAACCAGAGGGAATGTTTTCAAGCTTCAATAGGATAGGTTTAGAGTATTATTTAGGAAAAAAATTCTTCACAGAAAGAGTGGTCAAATACTGGAATGGACTGCCCAGGGTGATGGTTGAGTCACCATCACTGGATGTTTTTAAAAGTCGCTTAGATGTAGTGTTGAGTGAATCTGGTTTAGTGGTGAACTTGCATAGTAGCGTTGATGGTTGGATTCAGCGATCCAAAGGGTCTTTTGCAATCTGAATGATTCTATGATTTTGGTTTTCATCTGTTAAACAGCCCTATTCATATTAGCTGGGCTGTGATATACTGCATGTTCTTATCTAAGGTTAGGCGAGGAATTAATTTGTCTTAATTATTAATTAATTAGCATGATCACAGTATCACAGAACTTTAGGGATTGGAAGGGACCTCGAAAGATCATCCAATCCAATCCTTCTGCCAGAGAAGTATCACCTAGACTGAGTCGCACAGGAACATAGCCTGGCAGGTATTAAACGTCTCCAGAGAAGGAGACTCCACAACCCCCCAGGGCAGCCCCTTCAAGTGCTCTGTCATCCTCACTGGGAAGAAGTTCCTTCTCATATGTACGTGGAACCTCCTCTGTAACAGCTTACACCCACAGCCCCTTGTCCTATCATTAGATGACACTGAGAAGAGCCTGGCTCCATACTCCTGACATCTCCCTTTCATATATTTATAAAAATTAATGATATCACCATTCAGTCTCCGTTTCTCCAAGCTAAAGAGACCTACCTCACTCAGCCTGTCCTCATAAGAGAGGTGTTCTACTCCCCTCATCATCTTTGTGACTCTGCGCTGGACTCTCTCCAGCAGTTCTGTCTCCTTCTGTAACTGAGGGGGCCAGACCTGGACACAATACTCCAGATGCAGTCTCACCAGGGCAGAGTAGAGGGGAAGGAGAACCTTTCTCAATCTGCTAACCACTCCCCTTCTCATCCACCACAGGATGTCCTTGGCCTTCTTGGCCACAAGGGCACATTGCTGGCTCATGGTCCTGCTGGCCACCAGGACCCCCAGGTCCCTTTTTCATACACTGATCTCCAGCAGATCACTCCCCAACCTATACTGGTACCTGGGGTTGCTCTTGCCCAGATGCAAGACTCTACAATTGCCCTTGTTATACTTCATTCAATTTCTCCCTGCCCAGCTCTCCAGCCCATCCAGGTCCCGCTGAATGGCAGCACAGCCTGATGGGGTGTCGGCCACTCCTCCCAGCTTTGTGTCATCAGAAAACTTGCTGACAGTGCACTCTAATCCCTCATCCAAGTCATTAATGAATAGATTAATGAATGATCGATGTCTATTCCCATTAAGGTCAGCATGTGATTCAATATTTAAAAGAAGAAAAAAATAAAAATGCCTAAAATAAGGTGTCTAATGAGGGTGGGTAAAAGAGCTTAAGTTTAAGTTCAGTCAAAAACAAACACCCTGGGAAAATTGCGACATTCCCAAGGCTTTGTAAACAAGACTGGCAGCATGCTACAGGCCAGGGAGAAAGCTGATTTCTGTTTCTGGGAACAGTTTGAGGCTTGCATCTTGCACATCCTGTCCCCCTAGACTGGAAGAGCATCTTTACTGCCTTGTTTTTCCCCTCTCATCAGAGGGCACAAGGAGGCCTGAACCTTTGTTTGGCAGAAGAAGTGAAGATGACAGCGTTGCAGCTATTTACTTAACACACTGTGGAGAAACTGGAGAAACCACTGGGTTTTCCAGCACCTTTGGGACTACTAGCAGTCCCAAATCCAGCCAATGAGAAATTCCACTGGTTTTATTTCAGTTGGCCAATGCAGGAGGGAGATGGAACTGAGCAGAGCAAGGGAGATGAAAAAGAAGGAAACTATTTGCCTGGGTAGTTTTGCTCAGATATTTTAGTGGAAAAACCCTCTCAGCTCGTGTATCAGATTAATAGCACTGCTAATCATCATGATACCTTATGGCTGATGGCCTCTCAGAGCAGAACTCAGACTGATGTTAAAACCCAATAGCTTCCTGTGAGCCACTGTGTGGTCCAAGCCCTGACTGTCCAACACTGCTCCTTCTGCTCCTAAGCTGCAGCCCACCCGAGAATGAAAGGATGGGCAGCGAGGATAGTGTGACCACAGCAAACCCTGTATTTTAAATAATGCAACAGGCCTGCTAATTAGTTAGTACAATAATTACCTTTTTGTCTCTGAAAGACTAACCCACTGGCTGCTCAATCCACGCCACGCTCATGCCCCAAATATCCACTTGTAGTCATGGATAAATTATGCTGTCACTAAGGACTAGAGATTATTTTTCACATTGGGCTATATTTTAATTTACTGGAGATTATATTGAGTCTCCAAAGCATGAAATGTGTCTAAAATTCAGACCCATGTACCATGCAGATACTGTACTGGGTCATCTCCTAGAAGGTGTATGACTATGGTGCCACGTAGAAACACGGTATCACCTGGGCTCTTACTGTCATGTGTGAGGAAAAAAGCTTTGTAGGACAAAGTCAGCTCTCATCCTTGTTATGAAGAACTCTCACTTTTAATGACTCCTGTGTTATGTTTCCAGTGCTATTTGTTATAGTCTTGAATTACTGTAGAAATCTAAAAACAACAGAAGTATTTCCCATGTCCAGAAAGCTCTATCGTCCTGTTGCAGAAAACCTTTCCATTTCTTTATCCATTTTTACAGTGTCTGAAACTGTTTTCTCTAAAGAAAAAGCAGATTTGCTCTCTGCGTATTGAATAAAGAAGGAATTTTGCATCAGGCTCTAAATGACAAAACAGCTGGAAGCTGAAAATGGTTCTTCAACCCCGATATACATCATTTACCTAGCACAAAGACATTGGCACTTGCAGTTCAAAATGTTTTCTGCTGACTGAAAATAACAAACAGCTCTATATACATCTGCAGACACTGTCAGATTTTAGCTGAGACAGAGAAAAATACCACTGTCACTGAATATTACAGGTCGGTCCATCTCCGGCATTAACATCTGAATTCACTGGCTTTATGAAACCTTAAATTGCCCTTTTGTTCCTCTGGATCCAGCAGATGATTCAATCAATGGCAAAGAGCAGCCCAACTCCCCCCAGGTCCTGAATTTCCAGTTTCAGCAAGAGAATCAGCTACAGGATTAGGCTTCAGGAAGATTTATTACAGACAGAAAAATGTTACTAAACAGTACTCCAACGAGTCTCCAGGAGACATCCAATACTCTGAGACCATCTCATCATTTGATTATCATGGCTACCAGTTTTTCCCACAGTACCACCACAGGCAATATTCTTTCTCAGATCGCTGTATCAGTCACATATTTAAATACATTATTTATAAATAAATCTATTTCAATAAATTATTTAAACATACATCCTAATTTACTTGTTCTCTAAATATTATTCTCTTCCCTTTCTCTTCATCACCTGCCCCTCTCCTTGTCCATGGCCTGCAGTGCTGGAACAGGAGAGTCTATTCAGCTTCAAAATGAAACACACTGTGATTTGTGTCCATGATGCACTTGGTAATTTGCATCACAAAAGTAGGAGATCTCTCAAAAATTCTTCTACAGATCTGACACTACAAGTCTTTGTCAGTAAATTCGAAGACTAATCTCACTGACAAGTCCTTGGAAGGAAATGGTGGCCTCCTGTTAGTTCTCACATAGTAGAGAGTGCTATCAGAAGCCATGAATAAATGATTGTCTTGAATTTTAATGACACCCCCCCCCCCCACGGGATATCTGAAATGCATATTGTAAGAGCATGATGCCTATTAAATGTAAACCCACACAACAGTTTGCAATTCTATCATTATTTGTATGAGCTGCGGGCATCTCTTGAAATACAGAAGATCTGCAGTCGAGTTCACAGTATCTCCACAGAACAAACAAACCATAGATAAGCATTTTCTGGAATTGAGGTCATGACCCTGTAAGAAGCTGAGGGACAGAACTGCTGCTCAAGTATTTTTCTGATGGTCCATTACTGCAAAAAAGACCTCACGTGCATGCTTGCACCCCCCTCCCATTGCTTTATAAATAGATATGCAAGTAGACTGAAGAGCAAGACATGACTCTTACCAAATGTGGAAAGTTCATTATATAGATATTTAGAATTTTTTTTTTTTTTAGGTAAAGGGAATTTATTCCACAACAGAGCTGTGCTTGAACAAGGATGCAACTGGGGAATACCTGAGTCTGCCTGAAAGACATGTGCTGTGCTCTGCCCTTTCGGTGAATAAACATGGGCAGATATTTTCTCTTTATAATTCTTTTGGATTTTGCTAAAGAACATTTTTGATTAAGATTGTTCTCTGCAGTGCAATAAGCAAACCCTTACGGAGGGAAACTTTTTGTTTGCTATCCCCCAAATGACAATATTTCATGAGGATGCTCGTCTGCCTCTTGATGTGTTTGTGAAATAACAGATGATTGAAGGCTCCAGGAAAAAAAACCCAAAAAGAATATTTCTTTGAAGGAACAGATGAGCCAGGTTATATGTCTGATCACAAAGGGATTTTTAAAGGCACATAATGAATTTTGCAGTTTGCAAAAGACCGATTCCCTGCATAATAATGAGCTTATATATAAATCATATTCCGAAATATTTATGACGAAACTTCCATTCAAAATAAAGCAGACAAATGCCTTGAACCTAATGAAATTGCACAGTAAATTATTTCCAAGAACATTCCAATGTCAAGGTAACTCACTTAATTATCCATTATCATAGAAATATAGACATAATGTTAATTAAAATGAAGGGGCAAAACCATTTCCATTTTTTATTAAGATACATTGGCCTCTTGAACAGCTATTAGCCTCGCTGCCAGGGTGAGGTGGAGGACAAAATTTGCCCTGCTAGGTAGACCATCACAAGCTGATTTCAACAGCTTTGGAACGGCAATGTCATAATGAGCAGCAATTGAAAAACTATCTGCAAGCCATTTGTATCGACAGCGCTCGGGAAGCTTTTGTACACCAGCCATTCGTTCGCAAGCAGTTCGCTTTGCAGCTGCAGTGCCCAGCCACCTCCAACAACAAGGAGAATTACCCGCGCACACGGCCGGGAATACAAATACACCTGCACCTCTCTGCCCGATCCCAGGGACAGCCTGCAAACAAAACCTACTTCCCAGCGATAGACTTGTCTTAGTTAGGACTTTGTCAGATTAATTACGCTGCTTGCACAGGCCGCTATTTGTTTTAGGAGGGGATTATCATATGCTGGAGAAAATTTTCCTTCCATTCAGGGCTGAATGGGGTGGATGAAGGAGAGCGAAAGGCTTGTGCACATTAGAATGCGCGTTGTACAGTTCTGCTTCCAGCTGACCGCTTGGAGTAGAGCGGCTGTGGAAATGGAATGGCAGTTTGGGGAAACTTGTGTTGCTTTGCATCCATCTGTACATTTCACTACAGTTCCAGGGGAGCTGGGTTCTATGTTTGTCTAGTAGTGCTGTTATAAATCAGCAACTGGCTACTGCAAATTAGCTGCAGACCTGTAGAACAGAAAATACTGCTCACCCCACAGCAGCAGCCCAACGCCTGCTGTTGGCGTTGTCCTTTCGTTCTGCTGAAATTTATTTTTCAAAACATATTTTTATCTGAACAAGTTGGGGAAATTATTCCACAAACTTGTATGTTTGGAACACAAACGCATGTGTCATTGTAGGTCAGATTCCCTTCCTTTGTTGTGCCAAAGATTTTTATAAAGCTGCAAATAACACAACTTGAGGGGGGTTTTAAAGCAAAACTTGGTCTGTTTTTCCTAGTTACCAGTGATAGGACGGGGGGATATGGCCTTAAGCTGCACTGGGGGAGGTCCAGGTTGGATATCAGGAGGAATTTCTTTCCTGAAAGGGTTGTCAGGCACTAGAACAGCTGCCTAGGGATGGGGTTGAGACACCATCCCTGGAGGTGTTGAAGACAAGGGTAGATGTTTTGTTGGGGGACAGCGTTTAGCGGTGCTGATAGGGCTAGGAAAAGGTTGGACTTGATGACCTTCTAGCTGAAACTATTCCATGAATGATTGGGGCAACCACACTTTACCTTGAGCAAAACTGATGCCCTGAAAAGAATTAAATTCAGTAATTTTAAGGTTGTTCCCCATTTAGTTCCACCCTGTTTTATCCCTGTAGTTGTCCAGAATCCAGCTCAGATTGCTAGTAATATTTTTCTGATTTCTAGTTTTCATTGCAGAGTGAAACAGAAGTAAACACTGATGTGGTTAACAGTATCTTGTCTTGACCAATGTATTGTCAATGCTCATCCTTGTGACCTGAAGTAGCTCATTATACTGCCCATGTTCTAAGGTATTTGGAATAAGTCAATACTATGGGTAAGTGCTCAATACTGTATTTTTTAACTTCAAATACCATATTATGTCTAAAATATTTAAGGATGCATGGAACCCATTTTTTCTTGATCAAACCCTCTTCCAGGTTTTCAGTCTCTCACAGCACTTTATTACCAGACTAGCTAAAACCCAGCTCACCTTATGCACATTAATGCTGCTCATAACATCATCGGGGATTTTCAGGAGTAAAGTGTTTAATGAAATTTAAAACGTATATTTCTTCCTTCAGCCCTTTGAATGGTGGATTGTAATCGCTTTAATAATTCAGAATGACATAAAAATGAATCTAAGGTAATAACGGTTTGCATATTACCTACTGCATATTGCACTGTGAAAGTAATCAGGGATAGATTAATTAACCAAATCTTTTTTTTCCTGACTGAGAAGGGCTCAGATTCAACAGAAAGTTTCACTGAGGTGTACTAATATTTCAGAGTGCTTCAATAACCCTTTTCCACATCCCTAATAAACCTGAGACACTCCAAGACATCCAGTGCATCGTCAGTTTCTGACTGCCTAAACCTCTTAATTTTTTAATTCAGAACTACTGTCACTACCTACTGCATAGAAGTTCTTAGTAGGGGAAAAAAAAAAATCGGTATAATTGGTTTTCTCCTGGCCCCAAAATAAGCTTAGTTTTGTTTGTCCCCCCTCCCAATTTTTTAGTTAATAGATTGCCTGGATTTAATTTAGAATTCTGTCAAAATAAGGAGAAGATGCGGATAATTTTGTAGCACTACCTACAGTGTTAGAAAATGAAACCTGCACATGAAAAAGAGTCTTCTAGAGATTTGGATGCTACTATGCTGCTGAAAGTAATTTTCCAATAGACTGCAGTTAGAGAAACATACTTGGTGCTAAATATTTTCACAATTTAACACGCGACCACAAACAGTTTTGTTTTAGCTAGCGAACCACAATGGGAAGTGCAGGAAAATACATTGGCAAATCTGGAAAACTGAGCTGGAGTAACAAAACTGGAATGAATGCAGGGTAGATACCTCTCAACTCTCCTCATACCCGTTCAGGACATTCTTTAACAACAGTACTGGATTTTGCAGGAGGATGTCACGTCCAATCTTTCCAATAATCCCACGAGGCCTGAGCAAGCGAAGGAAGAGTTACCATCCCCAGTATTAGTGGTGGCTTTGAGATGGCGGGGGGTGACTTCTGCAGCACCTCCAGGACTTCCTCACCAGCCAGCTCACAACCCAACCAGATTTTGCATCTCAGCGGCTGCAAGGCAGCCTCAGTGTGCGCTTCTGCAAAACTTTCGTGATTTGGGAATCATGGTGAAACCATAGTTTTCACCCACCCTGTATGAGATCTGCATGGCATTTGATCTCCAATAATCAAGTTAATCACGTCTGAAGGACCCTTACAACACCGTGTTCAGGTTCTCACTTGGCTGAGTCTCTGTTTCCATGGCTACCCACACAGCCACATCTCAAAACTGCCACAGTAAAACAATGATAAAAATGAGCCAACTTAGCATAATATCAGTCAGTACACATCCAACAATCTTTCCTCTGCTTCAATTCCACACAGCCCCCAGCCCTGCACTTTATAAAGCTCCTGGATCTGGTGCTCTACACAGCCGCACGAGGAAGGCAAACACCACTTTGATTGAAAATGCCCAATTATTGAACAAATTTCATCTCCCCCCCTCAAGTAACTTTACAAGTCTTGTACACATCTAACAATAAGGTACAGCGGTTACTATAGTAACGTTATTCTGGGGAATAAATAACACAATATTGCTTCTGATGCTTTTCAACAAATAAAACAACCCAAGCAAATACAAATGAGCCCACTCTGGATTAATGGCATTATTTATGTAGAAGCCTTCATAGGTGGTTATTTATATTCCAAACCACAAGTGAGTTTTGGTGCAGCATTCTGTCTTCTCCAAGTAATCAGGGCTACATGGAATAAACAAGATATTCGAGTCGCATTAGAGCCATGATCTCATTTGTCAGAAGGTCATGACTGACAGTGCTAAATTGATGGAAAACCATGGTGCAAACCTTGAGAGCATCAATAGGCTCTGAGCATCCCCACCTGGGACTAACACCCCAAGAGCTCTCATTGACCTCAGGTCTTGTCCTTGCCTTGTGCTCGAGCTGGCCTGCAGGTATGTGACAAGCAGTGGCCAAATGCCTTGTCACACTTGTGGTTTCAACAAAAGCACTTCTTAGCTGGGATTGAATACCCTGAGGGGAGGTTTTGCTTTCAACCCATCTGCAGAATTTTGCTTCTGCGGTACAGACACTCATAGACTGTCTAAAAACAAAGGAAAGTTGAAAATATCCTGACAGTTGGGAGGGTGTTGATTGACAGTGGCTGAACATGAGCCAGCAGCATGCCCGGGGGGCCAAGAAGGCCAATGGCAGCCTTGCCTGCATCAGCAATAGTGTGGCCAGTAGGACCAAGGAGGTGATCCTTCTCCTATATCTGGCCCTGGTGAGTCTGCACCTCGAGTACTGAGGGCAATTTGGGCACCGCAGTACAGGAAGGACATGGAGGTGCTGGAGAAGGGGCAGAGAAGGGCAAAGGTTAGTTAGGGGTTTGGAGAACAGGTCTGATGAAGAGAGGCTGAGGGAGCTGGGGCTGTTCAGCCTGGAGAACAGGGGAGACCTCACTGCTCTCTACAACTACTTGGAGAGAGGTTGGAGTGAGGCGGGGGTTGGCGTCTTCTCCCTAGGGACTAGCAACAGGACGAGAGGAAATCACAGAATCAGAGAACATTAGGGATTGGAAGGGACCTTGAAAGATCATCCAGTCCAATCCTTCTGTCAGAGAAGGATCGCACAGGAACATGTCCACAGGAACAGGTCCTGTGTGGCAGACCAAGTCGCATAGGAACAAGTCCAGGTGGGTTTTAAACGTCTCCAGAGAAGGAAATTCCACAAGCCCCCAGGGCAGCCCCTTCAAGTGCTCTGTCATCCTCACTGGGAAGAAGTTCCTTCTCATATGTATGTGGAACCTCCTCTGTAACAGCTTACACCCACAGCCCCTTGTCCTATCATTAGATGACACTGAGAAAAGCCTGGTCCCATGCTCCTGATATACACCCTTCACATATTTATAAACATTAATGGGGTCACCACTCAGTCTCCGTTTCTCCAAGCTAAAGAGACCTACCTCACTCAGCCTTTCCTCATAAGGGAGATGTTCTACTCTCCTCATCATCTTTGTGACTCTGCGCTGGACTCTCTCCAGCAGTTCTGTCTCCTTCTGTAACTGAGGGGGCCAGACCTGGACACAATACTCCAGATGCAGTCTCACCAGGGCAGAGTAGAGGGGAAGGAGAACCTTTCTCAATCTGCTAACCACTCCCCTTCTCATCCACCACAGGATGTCCTTGGCCTTCTTGGCCACAAGGGCACATTGCTGGCTCATGGTCCTGCTGGCCACCAGGACCCCCCAGGCCCTTTTCTCCTACACTGCTCTCCAACAGGTCAGTCCCCAACCTATACTGGTACCTGGGGTTGCTCTTGCACAGATGCAAGACTCTACAATTGCCCTTGTTATACTTCATTCAATTTCTCTCTGCCCAGCTCTCCAGCCTGTCCAGGTCCCACTGAATGGCAGCACTGCTGGGGTGTCGGCCACTCCTCCCAGCTTTGTGTCATCAGAAAACTTGCTGACAGTGCACTCTAATCCCTCATTAATTAATAGATTGAATAGGACTGGTCCCCATACTGACCCTTAGGGGACTCCACTAGATACAGGCTTCCAACTAGACTACGTTCCATTGACCACTACTCTCTGGCTTCTAGCCTGCAGCCAGTTCACAATCCACCTCACTACACAATCATCTAGACAACACTGCCTCAGTTTGGCTGTGAGGATGCTGTGTGAGACTGTGTCAAATGCTTTATTGAAGTAAAGATAGACCACATCCACTGCTTTGCCATAATCTCTCCACCTGGTTATGTCCTTGTAAAAAGCTATCAGGTTGGTCGAGCATGACTTCCCTTTGGTGAAGCCATGCTGACTGTCCCTAATGACTCTCTTGTCCTTGATATGCCTGGAGACAGCCTCTAGGATAAATTGTTCCATCACCTTTCCTGGGATGGAGGTG
>JAOXOE010030824.1:0-12608 GCA_028565055.1 Phoeniculus purpureus
GAGGTGTTTAAGGCCAGGCTGGATGAGGGTCTGGCCAGCCTGATCTAGGGTGGGGTGTCCCTGCCCATGGCAGGGGGGTTGGAAACGGATGATTCTATGATTCTATGATTCTATAATCTCAGAAAGAGACACAGGTGTCCTACCCTGTATTTGCACAGCACTAACACTGTAGGACTCTGGTGTAGGATCTGAAGCATGACTGCAGGAAAGGTAAGCACAAAGGGTACTCCTCTCATGTACAAAAGCCATTGCTAGGATGAGCTGGGTGACTGTTAAGGTCAACCACAACAATTAACATTAACCACTAGCATTACATTCAAGCCACATGAAAGTCACCAATTCTGTATGTACTAGTCAAGAAGCATTCCTGCCTGCTTGTCAGAGAGGTGGTTCCAGCCCTCATATACCCTCAAGAACTGACATCCACTGTTTTGTCTTCACTGGAGCTAACTGCAATACTGACAGAAAAACTGTCAACAACACATTTCAACAAGGCAAACTGATGTGAAAAGAAGATGTAAATGGTATCAAAAGTGTTGGACATTTTTCACATCTTTCCTAAAATTGTCTATCTAAACCTGTATATAATGCCTCCTTATGACCTAACAGAGGTCAAAACAAAGTTTAACTTTGCTTGGCAGTATTTTCACATACAGTTTGAAATTAAGCAGGTGCCCATAGTGCTCAGGCAAGGCCAAGACATCATTGTCCACAACTTAGTAAGCAATTGCCTGAGTTAAATAGCTGCAGCATTTTGCTCCAAGTGGCTGCATGCTCCTTGCACTGAGTCTGACAATTTCTACTTGAGCTTTTCTGGCTGCACATGACAGGGGAGTCACTGCTGCAAAAACAATTTTGGAAAGAAAAATATTCACCATAGTCACAGTGTTCTAACAGAAAAGGCTACGATGTAGTCAATGAAGCGATGGCATCTTATGGTGTTAAAGGCATCTATCAGGTTCAGTTTCTTTGGCAGGTGGCACTGATTTGGAACAGCAGTGTGCAATTGAATATACTTTCCTGCCTCTAGCTAATCAGTATTGTTGGTTAAAGACACTAACACTTCTTTATCATAGCCTGAGCTAGACTCTCTTCTCCTTCCTCATTTCTTTGCATGAAGGAAAAATGAGTTAAAACCCCCCAAATTTCAAATCTTCTGGAAATAATATTTTCACCTCTCAATTATTCTTCTATACTGTCAAAGCAGATAAAATAGCTGCAGTGATGACTGAACTTCCATCACTATAGCTCAGATGAATGCAGCAACCAGTGTGGGAGAGACACAGCAACAAGATGAAGCCATATCTCATATCTAAGAGCTGTTTAACAGGGAGGTGTTACACAAATATTCTCTTGGTACATGCTAGGTGCACCAGCACTAGCTACACCCTGATATGCAGTGGACTGGTGTCCGTAGAGCAGCCCCTGCCCGCTTGTACAGCCATCCAAGACAGGAGCAGGTAGCTCTGCCCCAAAGCCTCCTTCCCAAGCTCCAAGATCTCACAATGTTATCAAAATTCAACTCTCTTTCTCAATAGCACTGTTGGCTGGATCGACCATGATAGAGATTCTGAATTTTTCAGACACTTCAGACTCCTTGAGAAGGCATGGGGATATCTACAGTGGTTTCTTTTCCCCACTGAATTTGAGGCAGACAGTGAATGTAAGTTGCACAGACCTGTGAAAATCAGATCAATCCAGTCTGGAAGCAGTGCACAGGAGTGGACATTTCTGTTTGAGTCTGAATGCCACTACCAAAAGTGCTGCATCAGTTCAGTACTTTCTGCAGACCAGGTGGAAGTGCAGGAGACTGTATCTGTCCACTTAGCTGCCAGCTTTGCAACAACTGGCTTGCCACAACTAGGAATCCCACGTATGAGCCACAGGTTGCAGTAATGAGATCCACATAGTCAGCATATTTGCAACCTATCAATGTTTTTCATAATTAAACAGCATAAAGGCTGACACTCTTAGAGTAACACACAGCAACAGAAACTTTTTTGCTAGAAACTGTGTTCCAGAAGGACACTTCAGCACTCTTAGCACTTCAAACATGCGTCTTTTGTAAAGGCACTTCTGATAGCGAACTAAAAAGGACACAGATCTGATTAAATACTCTGTTGCTCCCTAAGCAACCAAACATAATTGGTGGCTGTAAAGGAAAGCTTGAGGGTCCAAAACGATTCTGAGGTAGGAAATTAAGGAGCTGCTGAGGAAAAGAACCCAAGAAGCTGGCTTCTTAATTGCAACGGTTTCTTTGCACCAGAGACATGACACATGAAAATGGTTACGTGTATGTAGGGACAGTACTAAGATTTTAATATGACACATCATACAGCAATGAATGTTCAGCAGTGATTTAGATGTTCTGGATTCAAATCACCTGTTCCTTAAACCAGAAATGTGCCTGGGAGAACTCCCAGCAGCTCCCAGCTGTCTACATACTTAATGTAAAAGCCATACATTAAATGGATCTCAGCAACACCTGAAACTTGTCAAGGACCAGGCCCAAGATGAGAGAGGTGTCCTTGTTCATTCTGCAGCCATCATTCTTTCAGAGTGGATTCTAACAGGCTTCTCAGGATCTGCCTTTGCAGTCACCATCTGAAAAGCCCCAAGAGTCCACACAAAGCCATGAAAGAAATGCAGCCTTGAGATGTTCTTTCTGGCTATGTAATCACAAGAACAAGCTGCAACAGCTGTTGTGAATCATTTCTAGCTTGCATAAAGGAGACTGCATTCATTTCCTTTTTTTTTTTGCTTTCCCACTCCACTTTTCAATTGTTTCTTAATAGGCTAATTAGCTGTGCTAAAACCCTGGGCATTCCTGTCATTTTCCCAGTTAGTGATTTTTGGATAATTTATGTTATCTATCCACAGCACTGAATCACAACATACAGTTTCTTGTAGTATACACACTTATTAGGTATTTTAAGAAGTCAAAAGTAGAGTCCACTGTCTTAACAAGCTTAAGGAAAAAAGAAAAAAAGGTTGGTTTAAAAATATAAATATACAGATTGAACATATGACCCTTAGAAATATCTGAAGTCAATTAAAACCTAGCAGATGGTCATCTGCTGTGTAAATAAAAGTGCTGGGAGCAACATCGAGCTAGATTAATTAATCACACCCATAGGCAGGACTGGGTTCACAGATGTGTAAATGGTACAAACAGCACAGTCTGAGTGACTTTTCTGCACTTTGAGTCATTTAATGATTCTTTAAAGACCTTGTGTGAGATGTCTTTATTAACATATGTGGTAATACGCAGGAACTTCACAACCAGGGAGCTATGTTTATTTTGCAACTAAAAAGATGATGACCCTTAAGGTCATTTAATTCATAGAAACTCCATGTGTAAATTAAGCAACATTACGCAGAGAATGCTGTCTGGTGCACATCCTCAAACACCACAAAATCATTAATCCCACAATTAAGTTCTACTGAGCAGGAGCACAAAAAAGATCAGAGTATAAGTTTATGAATGTAAAACCAGGAAACACAGCCCACTACAGAAGCAACCAGAGCCCCACTGCAATGGACAAAGCAAGTTGATAGCATGTAGACCCAAAGAGCACTGGCTGAAATATCACTTTGGTTTTTAGTTTCATAATTTGCTGCATCATACTGATAGCTCTGGCATGGTGAGTTGTAGCATAATGTGCTAATACAGTTAGTTTAGAAGAAAGCTATTAAGATATCACAATGGCAGAAGAGATATTAAGGAAATTAATTGAAGGCCATGTTCTCCATGTTCTCTACAGAGCAGTATTGCTATTGTAAAATATTTCCACATATTAGCTCTGTAAAGCATTATTTCTGCATTAAAGGTAAACACAGACTACAAGTATTCTTATCTTTTTGATGAAAATCTATGCATTCTGCATCTGCAAGTCTTAAGAACAGTAGCAGCAACTAGCAAAAATCTTAGTTCTGGTTGTAAGAAGGCAACTGCAAAAGGTACTTTAGCAAGATTATTTGGGGTTTTTCAGTTTTCCCTTTTTTACTGCTGAACAAATGTTTTATTTTTCAACTGCAAAAAAAGTAAAAGGGGGCACTTGTTTGGCCAGTGTCGATCACTGAAGCAAGAGTGATTTGTAGAAATCTGGAAACCATAGCAGAAGCAGGATAATTGCACATTTGTCCTGATTTCACAGTCCTTCATGGGTACCTGCAGCTGGATAATATTAAACAGACTAGCAGGCCTGCTTGGGCATTGGTTTGGACAAACTATAGCCATGCTCTTATTTTCCTGCTATCTTCACCCTAACGTCATAAACACAACACTTTTATATTCTAATCCTGCTTCTATGCAAAGGGACAAAAAATCTAAGAGAAGCTGTTGGGTATACTATTCAGGATACTGTTGAAGTTTTAATTATGACTTTACAGCAACCATTTTTATCAGTTTTCTTTGGAAAATTGCTTGTGGGATTTAGAACAATTTCATGAGGCTGGATAGGAAATTGGCAATCCAATCTCTGACTAGGTATGAGTTTCTCAAATCTACATCCGTCTGTCCTGAACGGCATGCTATCTGTAGCTTTAAAGCCTCATAGCATCCTCAGCACTGGCACACTTTCTAATGTGTTTCAATCTTCAGGCATACAATGGCAGTCATAATTGTTCATAGGCAATAGCTTTATCATATTCAAGGACACATTCTGTAATCACTTAGTCATTATCTGAATAAAGCTTTGAGTTTTGACTCCTCAGAGACAGCTCTATCTGCCAGTTACAGTGAATACCAGGATTCTCATAGAACTTCAAGTAGTCTTGATTCAATTTTCTTGTGGGAGCTCCATCTCTGCATTCAGTCACAGCTTCATGCTATTATTTGTAAACAGTACAAGTAGTAAACATGTTCTTTGTATCCACCCTTTGAAACTGAGGTACAACTCCATTAAAACTTGGCTTCAAGACCCACTGGTTGCTGTATAGCTTACTACAACCACATTTTATTCTAGCTGTAGGGAGAATACACCTAGTAAGGAGTAGATTCAAAGACTGACACTTGTCATACGGAGCTGGGTCCCACAACCCTCACCCACCTCACCCACCTCTGCCAAGACAGGAGGTCTAGAGGTGGGGAAATTCTGGTAGCAGGACTCTGCCTGGTGTGCACAGAGCCCAGGGGAGGTATTTCATACCTGAGGAGTAATCCAAAGCAAGACCCACAACGCAATCTACAGCACCCCTTAGCAGAGACACAAAGTAAAATACTGGAATGTTTAACCCTGAAACAATTCTCCATGACCTACCTTTCCTGTAGAAAAGAAGATACAGTCATGTAGAAAGAGAACCTAGTGCTCTAGCACACTCTTTTTTGGCCAAGCTCCTAAGCAGTGACACATAAATAAGTAAAACATCTTGTTGCAGTTGGAGGAACTAATACTATATTGCAATTCTCAATAACATTTAGGCTTTTCTTTTCCACGTCCAAGCAAGAATATCATAGTGGACATGGAAGGCTGGCCTCAGGGCTGATTTATGTCCCACTTTCCCTCCCTAAGCATATGCTGTGGACACTCAGCTCATCCAGATGACAGGTAAATGCATCAGAGGCTTAGCCCATCTGTCCCACTCACTCTGAGGCACCCTGGCTGCTTCTTAAGTATACAGAACTGAACATATGTCCCTTTTCCCTGTCCATCTGAGAAGTGACTAAACTTAGTGTGAAATGAGAAAATATCACACTTATCACTATCCCATGGAAAAGTGACAAACTGTGAAGAGTTGTCAGGGTGCCTCTGGTTCAATATGTTTCTCCATTAGCCCAAAGAAGAGTTTGAACACACTTTGAAATCATGTGAGAAAGCTCTGCCAGACAAGACAGTATGGGACAACACCCTTGCTCCATGCACAAGGGGTTAACAAGCAAGAAGAGCCTAGATGCTATGGGGCTGATCACCTTCAGCTGGTGCAATGAAATACAAATTAAATGAGCAAGCCTAATCTGGCCATCAGGTGCTCCTCTGTGCCCTTGAACTTATGGATGAATTGAAGATGTCAGGGTACCAACTATACAGGAATTTAGCTCTGAGGCTAAACGCTGATGCAAATTTTACAAGTGGAATGCAATGGTCAGTTCTTCACACAACAGATTTTACAATTGCATGCTCAAGCTCTCTTTTTCTCCCACTCCTGCTAAATATTGTCCTAGGTAAACAAACTGAAGATAGTGCTTAACGAAACACTGCTATCTGATATCAACAAAACTATCAGAAACTGACTTGCAAAGAAAGATCAATGTGTATTATAAACATAACTTCACATGAGATAAATATACCACTACTACATTAATTTTATACTTAGAGAGAAAACATGAGGACAGAACTTGCACTTACAAAGAGATTTCACTACCTTAATAATGTACTCAATGCGATTGGATTGAGAAAGTAGCTGAATGTGACCTAAGTACTTACATTTCAGCTCACAGTTGTTGAATTCCCTATGTTAATTAGAATCAGACCAAAACACGGCTATGTACAGCTGGAAAAAACATGTTCGAGTAATTGAGATGTCACCCGCCGATAAAAGACAAAAAAAAAAGAATCCCTGCCAAGACACAATATTTATTTCAATTTTCTATGGGCATATTTTCACAGATTCATAGAACATTAGGGATTGGAAGGGACCTAGAAAGATCATCTAGTGCAATCCCCCTGTCACAGCAGGACCTCCTAGACCAAGCTGCAGAGGAACATATCCAGGTGGCTTTTAAACTTCTCCAGAGAAGGAGATTCTATGACCCCCCTGGACAGACCCTGCCAGTGCTCTGTCAACCTCACTGGGAAGAAGTTCCTTCTTGTCTTGATGTGGAACCTCCTAAGTTCTAGCTTACACCCATTTCCCATTGTCCTATCATTAGACAACATTGAGAAGTGCCTGGCTCCATCCTCCTGACACCCACCCTTCACATATTAATAAACGCTAACAAGATCAACCCTCAGTTTCCTTTTCTCCACGCTAAAGAGACTGTGCAGTTACTCCCTGTGTATTTCTCGTTTATGAGACAGTGTTAATGTCTCGTTTATGAGACAAAGTGATAATCAGCTTTACTTCAAACACTGATTTTACTCTGACACCGTGTTTTCCGCTTGTTCTCTGCTTGTTCCCTGCATTATCTGAAGCACATTATTTCACCAAACTGTATAAAAGAATGGAAAGTAACTTTGAAAACTTATAATTTTTGGTGACATGACACTCAGCAAGTGTATACTGTTTTCTTCTAATCAAAGAAGTAAGTTATATGAAGATAAGTATTTTGCTAGAGAAATCTCCTAAAGATATATAAACTAAAATCAAATGCGCAAACATTTGAAGCTACACTGCATGTTTCAGCACTAAGTAAAAATAGTCTCCACTGCTATAAAAAAGTAGTGTTTTCTTGAAATAAAAGAACCTTAAAAACATTCTACATGTAAAAAGGAATCTTGAAGAAATTCTTGAAGAAACTCTTGAAGAAATTCTGGCTTGTAGGACCTAATTCAGGACCTTTCTGGACACAATGTTCTCTCTGTCTGTCTTATGAGAGAGAAGGGAAGCTCAAAAGTGGTAGAAGCCCACCTGCTAGCAAGAAGTGAAAAATAAAACTCCAGGGAATTAGACATAAACCCTTCTATGAACCTTCCTCACTACTGATGCTCTAGTGCTGTACCTTTTTCCAAAATGGAAGGTATTCATGCTGATCTTCATCTGCTTGGAGCAACAGCAACACTACTGCATATTCAAAGATGAGTTAATGACATGAGTGATCAACCAAATTAGTCTTGCACGTATGTACACTGAACACACACAGGCTCAATTACACATTCGTAGCAAAAACATCACCTGTTCTTACCCATGTCATGCATTAGCAGAAATTGCAGAGGGTTGACTTATTGTCAAAAACAGCTTTTAAAGAATTGGTTCCAGGAGGCTATGCATGAAATCAAAATTAATAAAAACAGGTTACTTTAGCTTTTAGAAATGGGTACTGAGTTATCTGTAAATAACAGCTCCTCCACCTTTACTAAAGAATATATATGGATTGGACTAGATGATCTTTTGAGATCCTTCCAATTCCTAATATTCTGTGATTCTGTGATACACACTCCACCAGAGGTAGAAAGAGGCCTGCTATCCCTGAAGTGAGGAAAACATGCTCTCTATTCATAGACTAACAGAAACATAGAATAGCTTGGGTTGGAAAGGGCATTTAAAGGCCATCTAATTCCATCCCCCTGCAGTAAGATGGGACATCTTCAATTACATCACGTTGTTCAGACCCCAAACCCACCTAACCTGAAATGTTTCAAAGAAAAGGTCATCTCCCACCTCCATGGGCACTCTTATTCTAGTGTTTCACCACCCTCCTTCTTTCTGAATGCTTCCTGAATCTCTTTTCTTTTAGTTTACACCCATTACCCCTTGTCCTATTGCAAGATGCCTTACTAAAAATCTATCCCCATCTTTTTTATTAAGCCACTTTCAGCAATTGAAAGGCTGGAATAAGACCTTCCTGAAGCCTTATCTTTTTTTTTTCTATTCCTGTGATTAATGCTCACAAAACACTATGTGGGCTATTTTTTTTAGTAAGCAAGTATCTGATATGTACTGTGATTAGTTGACATTGCCACCAAACATCTAAGGACCTTTAAGATGTCTTTTATGTCACTAACAAATCATGTGCAAAGACAAGCAATGAGTGCTCTGCCATGCACCTCCAAGTGTGACTTTCTCCCAGCCTCTGCACAAGCAGAAGGGTAAAGAAAGAAAGACTAGAAACACACACTCTTAGGAGTCTCAGTCAAGGACAGAAATTATAGCAGAGTTGCCGTGCAAGACAACACTTCTATTCACAGCTCTCTTTGCAGCAGGGTTCACCAAAAGTGACACATCAAGACACAAACCAAGCATGGCAAGAAACGCCTGTGCAATGTTATGGCCAGGAAGGCCCTGTGCCCAGGGACCATGTAGACATCACATACTCCATAGAGGCAGCACATCTCCATCTTCTGTCGTGCTCAAAGGACTATGCACAAACTAATCCACCACTGGGAGCAAGGGCCATGCTTGAACTCCTAAATCAGGAGAGAACCAACAAAATGTACATATGAGCAGCACAGTACAGGTGCTTTGGAGGTCCAGGCAACTTCAGGTCTGTCTGGCCAACTTCAATACCAAGGAAGGTTCTGCAGTGGTTCATCCTGATCACACTCACATAGCAAGTGTAGAACAGCCAGGGGATCAGGGCCAGCCAGCATGGAGTTATGGAAGGCAGATATTGCTTGAGCAATCTGATCTCCTTCTCTGACCAGGTGACTCACCTGGTGGAGGAAGGGAAGGTTGAGTCTGTTGTTCATCCAGATTTCAGCAAAGTCTTTGACACACAAAGCAAACTCCTAGAGGAGTTGGCAGCTCATAGCTTAGACAGGTGGAATATTCACTGCATAAAAAACTGGCTGCTTGGCTGAGCCCAGTCATACTGAATGGAGTTAAATTGAGTTGGAGGCCAGTTACAATTGGTCATCCCCAGGGCTTAATGCTGGAGCCAGTCTCGTTTGACATCTTTATCAATGATCTGGGTGATGACATTGAGGGCACCTTCAGCAAGTTTGCAGACGACATCACATTGGGTAGGTGAGTCAATCTGTTTGATCATATGAAAGCTCTGCAGAGGGACCCTGACAGGCCGGATCAGTGGGCCAAGATCAGTTGTATGAGGTTTAACAAGATCACGTGCTGGGTCACTTTGGTTGCAACAGCCCTATGCAATGCCATAGGCTTGGGGATGAGTGGCTGGAGAACTCAGTAAAAAAAGGATCTGGTGGCGATGACTGACAGCCACCTGAACATGAGCCAGCAGTACTCCATCATCTCAAGTACTGTGTTCAGTTTTGGGAACCTCAATACAGAAAGGACATTGAGATGCTGGAGTGTGTCCAAACAAGGGCAAAAAAACTAGTGAAGGGCCTGGAGGACAGGTCTTATGAGCAGAAGCTGAGGAAACTGGGGTTGTTTAGCCTGGAGAAAATGAGGTTGACAGGAGACCTTATTGCCTTTTATAACTACCTGAAAGGAGGTTGTAGAGAGATGGGGGTTGATGTCTTCTCCCAAATTTCTCATCTAAGTTAAGATGAAAGGAAAGGCCATGGGATGTTTAGATTGGACATTAGGAGGAATTTGTTCACTGAAAGAGCAGTCAGGTATTGGAAGAGGCAGTCTAAGTAAGTATTGGAGCCTTACCGTAGTTCTGGCATTTCGAAACATGGTTTAGTGGGTATAGTGGCATTGAGTTGACAGTTGGACTTGATGACCTTGGAAGTCTCTTCTGTTTAACCTTAATGATTCTCTGATTCTATTCTATGACTGTTGTGGCCAAGAGGGCCACTTGTCTCTTGTGATGCATTAAGAAGCATATGGCTACTAGGTTGAGAGGAGTTATCCTCCCTCTACTCTGCACTGGTTGGGCCACATCTGGAATGCTGCACCCTGTACTGGGCTCCAGAGCTTAAGAAGGACAGGGAACTATAGGAAAGAGTCCAGCACTGAGACACCAAGAAGACTGCGGGAGGCTGAAGCATTTTCCTAATGAAGAGAGGCTGAGAGAGCTGGGTCTGTTTAGCTTGGAGAGGAAGAGATTGTGGGGAGATCTCATAAGTTTTATAAATATCTAAAGGGTTAGGGCCAGGGTGATGGGACCAGGCTCCTCTTGATGGTGTCCATTAATAGGACAAGGGCCAATGGACATAAACCGGAACATAGGAGATTCAATTTGAATATAATGAAAACCCTTTTTTATGGTGAGGGTAAGAGCCCTGGAAGACTGCCCAGAGAGGCTGAGGAGGCTCGACCTCTGGAGATACTGAAAACCTGCCTAGATGTGTTTCTGTGTGATCTGCTCCAGAAGAACCTGCTCTGCAGGGGTGTAGGGCTAGATGATCTCCAAAGGTCCCTTCCAACCCCTACTATACTATGATTCTATGACTCTATGACGATTATTGAGTTAAACGCTGAAAAGACTTGTTCAGCTGCAGTTAGTGCTTATCATTTTGCAGGTCACTCATCTGTTAACACAAAAGAATGATGCTGTCAGGACTAAACACACGATGCTCCACGAAAAAACCCTGTTTTGTCAAAGATGCTGGCAAACTCCCATGTTCAGTTATGGGGAACAATCTCAAGGCAGGCTGAAATGAAACTGGAAACGTATACAGAGAAGGAATACAGTGAAGCCTGCCTGACCTGAAATGACTGAGAGTGGGAGTTGTTTAGCTTAGTAAAGCAAAGGTTGGAGATAATACGTTTGTGGTCTACAAATTGATTTGGGCTAAGCATCAGGGGAAGAACAGAATCCTTTACACTAAATGAGAGTGTTGGCATAGGAAGAAGGGATTCAAATAGGATTTGACCGTATTTAAGCTGAACTTTAGAAAAGATTTGCCAACTATAGCTGTGAATGTCAATAGGAGAAAGGTGGAAAAAAACTAAAGTACTTCTGTGCTTGAATTCAAGAAAGGACTTCAAGTACTGAGGTTGCTTAAGTTAGCAAAGACCAAGAAGAGCAAGGAACACTGCCTGCCTTTCATGTTTGTTGTTGAGTTTCTGTGCAAGCCATCATCCAGCATTCTGTGGTCAGACTGTACAGTCTGTCAAAGTCACTGCTTGCTTGTGCATGCAGATGTGCAAATGCTGTAAGCAAAAGCCAGCATGATTGATACAGTAGGTTTGATACAACTTGACTCCTGAAAGGAGTCTTGAGCTCATGAAAGACCAGACACATACATTTTTGTCATCATCTGTAAACAATAGCTGCCATAAACATGAAGTTTGGATATTCTAAATTTAGTCTTACATATGTGTGTCATAAAGAAGCCAGTGAACAAGAGGATATATACTAATTCTGTAAGTGTTCTGATTCTCATGTTTAACAATTATGCATCCACAAGGCTGGCTGTGTTATTTTCTTTACAGAAAGCGTCTTGTTCAGCTACTCTGCTCCAGCTGCTGGCATGCTTTAAAAGGCAATAATTACCATCATTACAGTAGGCAGGTAGGTTCAGTGAAAGGGTTAGTTCTGAGCAGGTGGGAGATGATATGGAGACAAAACAAAATAAGAGGATTTTGACTGTAAGTGTCTTCTTTACATGGGCTAGAAAAAAATTGTCACAAAAGACTTCAAACTGGAAAAAAAATTACTGGACCCAGGGGTTTGTAGTGGGACCAGTGCTCTTCAGTATCTTCATCACAGAATCACAGAATCACAGAATCATCACAGCTGGAAAGGACCGCCAGGGTCATCGAGTCTAACCTTTATCCTATTATCTAGCTGCTAGACCCAAACCTGAGCTGCTTGGTAGAGCCAAAGCTGCAGGTGGGGTTGTGCTGCCAGTTGCTGGCTGTGGTGGTGAATGTGCTGCAGGGCAGGAAAAGGTGGTTCCACTCCCATCAGTAGCAAGGGAGAGGGGAGTAAGAGCTATTTATGGAGCTGGTTTAGGTTAGGAGGGAAGTTAAAGATCATCCAGTCCCGCCCCCTGTCATGGGCAGCCCACTGCCCCTTGTCCTGTCACTGGGTGCCCCTGAGCAGAGCCTGGCTCCATCCTCCTGACACCCACCCTTCACAT
>JAOXOE010030825.1:0-12606 GCA_028565055.1 Phoeniculus purpureus
GTCCTGTCACTGGGTGCCCCTGAGCAGAGCCTGGCTCCATCCTCCTGACACCCACCCTTCCCATATTGATCAACATTGATGAGGAGAGGACGCTGAGGTGGTGAAGAGTCTGACAGCAGGTCAGTTGTCCTTAAAGCCGGCGGCAGCTCTCTGTCCCAGTGTCGCTCTTCTGCCAGAGGTGCATTACTGGATCCACACATTTTACAAACCATCCCAGACCCAGAGCCAACCTCCACGTATGAATCTTTCTAGCAAGGACTGAGGACCTTGCTGTTCCCATGGTGTCCTGGCTTCTATTGCCCTCTACAGCTGTGACCTGGCTCTTGCTGACCTAGAGAGGTACCTGAGAGGTTTCTGAGTACTGAACTAGTTGTGAACAGGTTGGTGTTACCCCAGCCAAGAGCCTATGTGGACAGGGATGTCCGAGATGCGCTAGATACCACCACCTAGTGGGAGCTAAAGGTTGTGTCATGGCTGCGTAGAGCTGGCCTTTGCTCCAGCTCTCCCAGGCTCTCTCTGACTGACAGAGTTTTGGGCTTGAGCCCTTTTCTCTGTACAGATGTGTCCAGGACAAGAAGTTCTCTCCTGATTTGCTTTGGCAAGGAAAAAGCAGTGAAATTAGTCTGTGAACATTGTGGGCCTCCTGCCTTCATTGCTGGGCCTCCTTCCAAAATTCCTGATGATTACAAGTAAATGAATGAGCTGCGGTTGCCCTGGGAGCCACTCCCCTGCTTGCTCACACATCCAACCCTCCCTCTCTCCCCGCAAGGGAGATGAAGCAAACCCGATTGCTCTGATGTTAATACACTGGGTTCCATCGCTGGATGGGAGCAAGAGGACAAGGTCTGGTCTATCTTAAACCTGAGGACTCTGCTGTCAAGTGGTTCAAATGAATTGTCTCCTGCAGCAAGTTGGGTGAGACAGCAGGGGAATTGGACTAGATGATCTTCTGAGGTCCCTTCCAATCCCTAATGATCCTATAGGAGAGGAAGGCTGAGCTGATCTTGTGGCCCTCTAAACCACAGCCCAAGCTGGGCAGTAGAGAACAGCCCAGGGGTTGCATTGTATGGCATCATCTACCTTTGGGGGACTCAGGGTCATCTTGGCACACCTAGACCCAGAGCCAGGGGTGAGGCTGATCGAGGTTGATGAAATCAGAAGTTTTGTTTGTCAAAGGGCATCTATAGGAGGAAAACCATCAGAACCATCCATGACCCTGTAGGCAATGACCACAGCAAGGAAATAAAAGCTCTGAGCTAACTTTCTTACTTGAAAGGATGCAAATACTTGTTGCTAGCAGCAGGACCAGCAGAGAATCACAGGATCTCAGAGCATCAGGGACTGGAAGGGACCTTGAGAGATCACCCAGTTCAATGCCCCTGCCACAGCAGGATGCCCTAGGTCCAGTCGCACAGGAACAGTCACAGAATCCTAGAGCATCAGGGATTGGAAGGGACCTCCAAAGATCATCCAGTCCAAAACTTCTGCCACAGCAGGATCTCCTAGGTCCAGTTGCAGAGCTGTGAGATCACCCACCACTGTTCAGAAGGACCATTGAGCACCTTTTCTCCCTGTGGAGCTCTTCAGAGATGGGTGGGCTGCAGCGGGAGAAGGTGACCTGGAAGAACAAAAAGATGGAGTCAGAGCAGCTCTGGGCCAAGCGCCCTCCTCCTGGTCTCTGATCCTGCTCTTCCAGCTGGGATTGCCACGGACTCTGCCTGTCTTTAAGCAGCCAAGTGAGACACCCAGGACTTCAATCACTCCTGCTCCTCCGTGTGTAGGTGTAATTGATAGGGCTGTCAAGAGCCTGCAATTAGCTGAGCTGTCTTTCCAGCTGCTCCACACCATCAATTACCTCTCTCGCTGGGCTCAGGGCAGGCTGTTCCAGCACGGAACACTTGCAAATAGCGAGGTACAAGGCAACCCTTGGCACCGGCTGCTCTTGGAGACAGATACCAAGGAGGTTGCTGCTAACGAGCCTTGTTTGTCATCAGCCTTCCTGCAAAAGGTGCTGAAAAACCCTTCAATGAGCCCAGGGGGCAAAAAGGAAAACCCCTGTGAAACCCAGACGAAAACCAGAAGAGCCTGAGGAACAGAGTCTCTGTCCTTGGGGACTGGAGGTGACTGATTGCCCAAAACCCCCGACTGTAGACCAAGGCTTGAGCCTGCTGAAACCGTTGAGGATTAGGGCGGTGTAACAGCAGGGGAAACCCGCTTCTCTGAAATACTCTGAAACAGATCCCTTGTTGTGTTGAAGGATACTCTGGCAAGAGCGCCATGAGGATGGAGATGTTCGTCATGGCTTCGCCTCTGAGGAATTGAGAGGCTCTCAGCAAACTCACCCAACTTATCAGCCTTCTCTTCCCTGTCAGTCAGGCAACTCTAGTGAGTCTCTTGAGATTCGCCTTGAGGTGCCTGAAGGGCTTTAATTACAGTCTCAGATATGAAGGATGGTAACAGGGAGCAGTCATGGGCCAGCTGTGTTAATGAGGTGTTTTTGCAGGCTACCAGTTGCTGCCCACCAAGGCCAGACCTACCGCTGCTTCCAATTAAATGATTAACAAGCAGCCAGTTTGCAGCCCTGTGGCTGAGCTTCCTGTTCTCTTATATTACAGAGTCACAGGATCACTGGGCATCAGGGACTGGAAGGGACCTTGGAAGATCATCCAGTCCAATCCCCCTGCCACAGTAGGATCCCCTAGATCCAGTCATTAGAGATGGGAAGGGACCTCGAAAGATCACCCAGTCCAACCCCCCTGCCACAGCAGGATCCCCTAGATCCAGTCACACAGGAACAGTCCAGGTGGGTTTGAACCATCTCCAGAGAAGGAGACTCCGCAGCCTCTTCCAGGGCTCTGGCACCCTCACAGGGAAGAAGGTCTTTCTCACATTGATGTGGAACCTCTTATAAAATCATAGCTTCGGTTAGGTTGCAGCAACCTCTTCTAGAGGAGCTCTTACCCCTTCCAGCTGAAGCTGCATTCTTGGGCAGAAGAACTTTGCAAGCCCTTCTGAAGGAAGGAAGTGCCTGTGGACTCCACAGCCCCCCTGGGCAGCCCCTTCCAGGGCTCTGTCACCCTCACTGTATTGGGTTGGAAGGAACCTCCAAAGATCATCCATCTGTTGACCTATAGACTGTGCTGCGAAGGGCTTCCTTGGAGAGTGAGAGAGCAACATGCTCGGTTTGCTCTAGGGTTGTAGGATTATGAAGATTGCGATGACCCCCTTGTGTTCTCTCATCCCCTTCAAACCATAACAAGTCCCCAAACCATAATAACTACTGACTTGGAAGAGAACACTCCTTGTTTCCCCCAACGTTCAGCTGATGCCCATCATCTAAGCAGTGCCTGAAGAAGGTGGCTTTGCTCTCTGGATGCAGGTACAGCATCTGGAGTGGCAGAACAGGGCACTGGCCACTGAATGGGACCTACTCCAGAAGCGAGTCCAGCCATCCTGGAAGAACGTCAAGTATGTCTTCCACTTCATCTGCAGCCTGCAGAGGCAGCTGGACTCACACCTGTGTGAGAAGAGGCAGATGAAGCCTGAGCTGAAAGACACTGAGAAGCTTGCGGAAGAGCTCAGATGCAGGTGAGTGAGCAGAAGCCACCCACAGCTCGAGCTGCTTGGCTAACAGGGTTGCTGGTTTTGTCCATGTAACGGCCTCCTCTCCGAGGTCCAAAAAGCTGTGATCCAAAGGGGTGAGATCTCAAATCACCCTGGCTCCTAAACACCTGATGAACCCTAAACTAGCAGGCAAACCTCAACCAAATACCCAGACTAACAGGATCTCCAGTCCCAGAACAACCCAGTAACCAGTCTCTTCTCTTCCTGGCAGATGCCAGCAGGAAGAGGACAGACTCATGGTTGCTGAGAATGTGGGGTTGTTTAGCCTGGAGAAAAGGAGGCTGAAGGGAGACTTTTGGCACCCAGTGACAGGACAAGGGGCAGCAAGTGTGACCTGGGTACAGGAGGTTCCACATCAATGTGACAAGGACCTTCTGCTTCCCAGTGGCAGCGCCAGAGCCCTGGCAGAGGCTGCCTAGGGGGGTTGTGGAGTCTCCTTCTCTGGAGACGATTCAAACCCTCCTGGACTGTTCCTGTATGACTTGATCTAGGTCATCCTGCTGTGGCATGGGGTTGGACTGGGTGATCTTTTGAGGTCCCTTCCAATCCCTGATGACTGGATCTAGGGGATCCTGCTGTGGCAGGGGGATGGGACTGGATGGTTTCTTGAGGTCCCTTCCAGACCGCTGATGCTCTGTGATTCTGTGACTGTTGCTGGAGTTGCTCCAGCAAGGTCTCTCCCAGCAGACAAAGCTTCTGACACAGGTGCGGAGCACCCGATGCACAGGGTAGACTTATGATTCACCAGTAATGCAGCACCCGTAGAAACTGGTTCAGTTTTCAGACCGTCTAATTCGTTGTGCAGTTTGTAACAGGAAGTAATGGAAAACCTGAACGAATTGGTTCCAATTGGAGCAAGGTGTTGGTGTCCTTGAAACAAGTCAAACACCGTCGGGCTGTGCAGGGCCATCTCCAGCCTTTCCACAGTGCTGGGTAGTTGATATTTGATTTTGGAAGCTGCTTGTTTTCCTCAAGGGAACCTCAGTCATTTCTGGACTCTCAAAAGAAACACAGATTTCTCTTTCAAAATGAGAGTGGAGCGGGAAAGCCGGGGCTGCTTCTGTCTCCCGTCACAGGTGTCCTCTCTACAAACGCCAGTGTGTGATACTGAGCAGTGTGGGGACCATGCCCTCCAAGGTGCCTGGGAGGAGCACGCTGAGCTGCAGAATGCCCTCCAGAAGGCCAAGGATGAGCTGGCTTGCATGCTGCAGGGCTACCAGGAGCTGCTGGACGTCAGGCTGGCTCTGGATGTTGAGATTGCAACGTACAAGACTCTGCTGGAGAGTGAGGAGAGCAGGTGGGTACCACTACAACCCTGGTGGGCTCTGCTCCATCCCTGGGGCTCTTCAGCAGCCTTGAGGAAGCTGGGAAATGCTAGAAAGGCTTGTTGTGTGATGGATGACCCTGTGACCTCCTTGTCCCTCAGGATCCTCCTTGGGAGCCCCAGGGGAGGGTGTAAAGTAGCCCAAGGTTTTAGTTTTCCTTACAACATTAAACAATCTCATTCTGGTTTGCAGGGGGAGAAGGAGGAGGGCTGCACCCTCCCTGTGTGCGATTGAGCTTGTGTTTGCCCATGGTAGTGATCACCACCCCTTGCGACACCACCTCTGAGCACCAAGCTGGCCTGGGTTGTGAATCTGGTAGACAGCCTAGAAGACGCGAGTCCCCTGGAGTGCTGATAGAGCATCCCTGCTGAAGGTGTCAGCACCTGCCACCTGGTAGTAGAAACAAGCTCAACTCCACCTAACACGTGAGGAAGAGGCACTGTGAGTACAAGAACATTGTAGCATCACAAAACCACATCAGAGAACCTCCACCGGGATCACATCAGAAAGGGGACACTTGAAACACCTTCCTTTTGGTTTCTGCTGATCCTTTAACGGGCTGCTGGTTGTGTCGGGGCACTTAGTGCTCAATTCCTGCTTCCCACTCACCCGCTGCCTTCTTTTCTTTTCTCCTGACAAAGCCCTTTGCTACCTGTGAAACGAGTTCCGATGTTGAATTCAGAATCCTTCCCCTGGAATGCTCTGGGAAGTGTTTTGGGAAATGAGCTCTCTAGGACCCTCCATTTCAAATTCCACCTGGTGCCATTTTGGGGAAGTCAATGGAATTGTCGTGGTGAGACACATGGAGAGGAAGGGCAGGAATCCAGAGATCATAGACTCACAGAATCATTCAGGTTGGGATCATCACGTCCAACCATCAACCCTACTCTACAAGGTCATCCCTGAACCACATTGCCCAACACTATAGGATCATTCAAGTTGGAAGAGAACCCTGGGATCATAGAGTCCAACCACAAACCCTACTTTACAAGGTCACCCCTAAACCAGACCCCCCCCAACACCGCATCTGAGTGACTTCTAAACACCTCCAGGGATGGGGAACTCAACCCCCACCCTGGGCAGCCCATTCCAGCCCCTGACCACTCTCTCTGGGAAGAATCTCTTCCTGATGGCGAGTCTAACCATCCCCTGTTGCAGCCTGAAGCCCTTCCCTCTGCTTCTGTCTCTGATGACCTGTGAGAAGAGCCCAGCACCAGCATCTCCATAGAGTCCTTCCAGATGTCTGTAGAGAGCGATGTTCTGTGACTCTGGGATGGGGCTGGGTGGCTTTTTTCATCACCATTTACAACCCCTGTGACTACCAGCTTAGGGCTTCAAAACAGATCAAAGGGAAGACCTTTCATTGTACTTCTGAGGAGATTAAAAAAAGAAGCCAACGAATCAGTCGCATGAACTAACCACAAAGGACTAAGGTGCTTTGCGATTGAAGTGATGGAAGCCCAGTGAGCAGAACAAAGACTCAAAGCTTGTTGAGGTGGGTTGGACAGACACGTGTTCTACAGAAGGGGGGGATCCAGGGGGAAGAGCTTTCCTGGACAGAGCAGTTATCATGATTCAGAATTGGAAGAGCTTTTCCTCCTCCCCCTGTAGTTCTCCTGTGAAAGGAAGGTTCTTCCCAATGAAATAGGAAGATCACAACAACAAGCAGGTGTGACCTTCAGCGAAGAAAGCCACCAGAAAGATCTGGCAAGAAAAGAGCGATCAAGCAGCCATAAATATTTATTAAGAGGGGTTTAAGTGTCTCATCCAGGTTATGGTGTTCCCATTGAGAGCAGATGATACCCGTGCCCTCTATGCAAGAGAAGAACACATCAGGGAAATGACAGAGAGTGAGGGCTGCTTTCTCACCTCCGAGCGTTCCCTCATCATCACACTGAGATCTGATAAGCTGAATTAGCAAGGGCTTTAATGTAAACCTCTCTAAATGTTGGTGCTTCATGAGTGGGTCAGGTTTTCATCAGGAAATCAGCAGTACAGCGCAAGGCTGGGCAGAGGGAGTGGAACGAGGGCTGGGGCGCTAGGGCTTCAGCACAAGGAAAGGAAGAGTCTCCTTCTCTGGAGAAGTTTCAAACTCCCCTGGCCATGTTCCTGTGTGACCAGATCTAGGGGATCCTGCTGTGGCAGGGGGATTGGACTGGAGAATCTTTAGAGGTCCCTTCCAATCCCTGATGCTCTGTGATGGCTAAATATCTTTCCCAGGATGATGTGACCCACCTTCCACAGGCAATTCCTTCCTTCAGACGGACTTGCAAAACTCTTCTGCCCAAGAACGCAGCTTCAGCTGGAAGGGGTAAGAGCTCTTCTAGAAGAGGTTGCTGCAACCTAACCAAAGCTATGATTTTATAGGGGGGTCTCCCATCAACATGAGAAGGACCTTCTTCCCAGTGAGGGTGCCAGAGCCCTGGCAGGGGCTGCCCAGGGGAGTTGTGGAGTCTCCTTCTCTGGAGACATTTCAAACCCACCTGACCATGGTCTTGTGTGACTGGATCTAGGGGATCCTGCTGTGGCAGGGAACTTGGACTGGATGATCTTTCTGAGGTCCCTTCCAATCCCTAATTACTGGGTCTAGGTGATCCTACTGTGGGTGGGGGATTGCACTGGATGATCTCTGGAGGTCCCTTCCAGTCCCTAATGAATGGATCTAGGGGATCCTGCTGTATCAGGGGGTTTGGATGATCTTTCAAGGTTCCTTCCAATCCCCAATTCTCACAGGGCAGTGAGCCAAGGACTTTAGCTTTCCCATGTGTCAGACAGCTCTCCATGTGCAGAGCTCAGGACTTCCATTTAACAATTGATTTTTGAATAGAACTTCCCATCCTGGATGCTCAGAACAGCTCCCTGTGAATCTTCTCCCCCATGACCTACCAAGACAGCCTCAACTGATAGCACTACTAGGACTGTGACCTTCTCCATCCATCTTAAATTAGTAGTTAACTTCATAAACCCTTTAAGCTGCATGTTACCTGCCAGCATCAAACAAAAAGACAAACACCAGGCTCAAGTCCTCCCGAACATAATTACCGAGTCTTTTGGAGAGGTGGCTCCACGAGCTTCTCTGGTTTTAACTGTAGGGACTTATGACACAGAAACAGCACTTCAGTGATACTGAGAAGAGCTCTGCAGTGAGAAAATACTCCAAGAAACTCTTGCACAAAGCACAATTTCATTTCAATCAGTCCTGAGCACCACAGGAGCTTGTTTAGTGCTCTCCAGCCTAGATCTCTCTCCACAAGACACACTCCCCTCAGTTAGCCTGAACACAGGGACAGGCTGCAGAGATCACCCGTTGGCTGCTGTGGGCATATTGCCATCATCTTCCTGCAGGTGGGCTTAAAAAAACCCTCCATCAACAAAATTAAAGCCCACAGGATGGTAACATACAAGTCTGGATGGGGAGATGCCTCCTGGGCCCCTCAGTTCAAGAGGTATGCGGAGCTGCTGGGGGGAGTCCAGCATAGAGCAATGAGGATGATGAAGGGAGTGGAGCATCTCCCTGCTCAGGAAAGGCTGAGGGAGCTGGGTCTCTTGAGCTTGGAGAAAAGGAGACTGAGGGGTGACCTCATTAATGTCTATAAATAAATGGAGGGTGGGTGTCAGGAGGATGGAGCCAGGCATTGACACTGAGAAATAACTGGTTTACACAGAGATCCAAGATGAAGCTTTAAAACCTATTAGCTTTTCCTAATATGTTAACCTAAAGTTCCTTAAGAGGAGGAATGAAGCAGAAACTAAACACGGATACTGCAAGACACCTCAGTTCTTCTTTCATCTGATAACTTGAGTAGCTCAAGACAGGTTCTCCTCCTCCTCTACTCTGCCCTGGGGAGGCCACAGCTGGATGATTGTGTCCAGTTCCAGGCCTCTCAATTCCAGAAGGACACAGAGCTCCTAGAGAGAGCCCAGCACAGAGCCATCGAGATGGAGGGAGGGGAGCATCTCCCTGATGAGGAAACGCTGAGGGAGCTGGGGCTCTTGAGCTGGGAAGAAGGAGCCTAAGGGGTGACCCCATGGATGTTGATCAGTATGTGAAGGGCAGGTGTCAGGAGGATGGAACCAGGCTCTGCTCAGGGGCACCCAGTGACAGGACAAGAGGCAGCGGGTGTGAGCTGGAGCAAAGGAGGTTCCACATCAATGTGAGAAGGACCTTCTTCATTGTGAGGGTGCCAGAGCCCTGTCAGGGGCTGCTCAGGGGGCTTTTTGGAGCTGCTTTTAAAACAAATCCTTAAGCCACTGAAAGGGTTCCATTACCCCAGCAGCACACTGGAGCAAGCAAGCAATGCAGGTGTGGGCATTCTGCTATCAGCATGGAGCGAACACCCCTGGTGCCTCACACTGGCTGTAGGGGTCAGTTCTGAAAGGGCAGATACAGAACAAATGGAGCTGTAGCTGCAGGAGCATCACAGGTGACAATGGGGGGGCATCAGGTTAAGAGCACTCACTGTTGAGGGCTCCCATATCCAGTGAATACAACTGTGTTAACGTGGATCATCCACACTCCAAAGGCTTTCAGCTGGTGAGTACCAGGTTCAAGGACTGCTCGGTGCTCCCCTGTTGTCCTGCTGTGGGAAACTTGCAGCAAGCAACAGCTGGTCCTTGTGGCACTGGTGATGAACAAGATTATTTGGGCACCACAGTATAGGAAGGACAGGGAGGCGCTGAAAAGGGGGCAGAGAAGGGTGACTTTGCCTGCTTAGGGGTCTGGAGAGCAGGCCTGATAGAGAGAGGCTAAGTGAGCCGGGGCTGTTCAGCCTGGAGGAGGAGGAGGCTGAGGGGAGACCTTGCTGCTGTCTACAGCTCCCTGAAGGGAGGCTGGAGTGAGGCAGGGACTGGCCAATCTAGTCATCCAGTCCAATACCCCCACCACAGCAGGATCCCCTAGGTCCAGTCGCACAGGAACATGGCCAGGTGGGTTTGAAACTGCTCCAGAGAATCACAGAATCATTAGGGATTGGAAGGGACCTCAAAATGTCATCCAGTCCCATCGCCCTGATACAGCAGGATCCCCTAGACCAAGTCTAGGAACACATCCAGGTGGGTCTTAAACATCTCCAGAGAAGGAGACTCCACAGCACCCCTGGGCAGCCCCTGCCAGGGCTCTGTCACCCTCACTGGGAAGAAGGTCCTTCTCATTTTGATGTGGAATCTCCTCTGTTCCAGCTCACACCCATGGCCCCTTCTCCCATCATTACTTTAACCTAACTGCCTTCATTCTGAAAGTAACTGCTAGATTTGCTTTCATGTTTCACTCAAGTTGAGAACAAATATCCCTCTATTCAGAATGACTCAGTGACTGAGATGTGGAAGTGAAGGGGGATAAGTGAATCTGGATTTGTTTGTTACCTGCTGAGCAACAGTCAGGGCTCAAGCAAAAGTATGGGCCACACTTGGCAAGCAGACAAATACACAGGATGAGGCAGAGCAAGCACACTAGCTGCTCTACTTCCCTTGGGTTGTTCAGATACAGGATTTAAGGCAAACTGCTTCAAGTATTTGCTTCTGAGCTGAAACAACACTTGCACTGTCATACATGAAGTAGTTCTATCTTCATTAAAGCTTCTTTTGGAATAAGACCAGTTACTACAAGTAGCAGACAGCATTTATTTGTGCAGAAGTTCTTTTACTTTAAGAATATAGGTTTTAATGACAAGAATTAAGATGAATTTTGATTACAGTAATGGTAAAAGACTGTTACCTTCAGCACATCTTGAAGATCCTTCTCAGCAATATCTGGAAATTCGATCTCGTAACTCGGATCAACGATAGCGTGCAGTTTATTAATGGGATTGGTTATGTGTTGGAAGGGAGTTCTCCCATATGTCATACAGTACAAAATGCAGCCCAGTGACCACACATCGCTTTTGGGACTTATCTAAGAGAAAAAGCAAAGGATTATTCCTCAGCTCAGGAATTGTCTCTGCAATTAATCAATCACACATTAAGCGAATTGACTGTATAGTTGTAGCTACCCATAGGCACATAAAATCACCAGAGCACAGGCAGTTACGAAACAAGAATGGCATGGCATCACTCACACGTTCCACAAAAAAGTGACAGAATATTAGGGATTGGAAGGTACCTAGAAAGATCATCCAGTCCAATCTCCCACCCACAGCTGGATCCCCTAGATCCAGTCGCACAGGAACATACCCAGGTGGGTTTGAAATGTCTCCAGAGAAGGAGACTCCACAACCCTCCTGGGCAGCCCCTGCCAGGGCTCTAGTACCCTCACTGGGAAGAAGGTCCTTCTCACACCTCTGCTCCAGCTCACACCCGCTGCCCCTTGTCCTATCACTGGGTGCCCCTGAGCAGAGCCTGACTCCATCCTCCTGACACCCACCCTTCACATATTGATCAACGTTCATGGAGTCACCCCTCAGGCTTCTTTTTTCCCAGCCCAAGAGCCCCAGCTCCCTCAGCCTTTCCTCAGCAGGGAGATGCCCCCCTCCCTCCATCACCTCAGTGGCTTTGTGCTGGGCTCTCTCCAGCAGCTCTGTATCCTTCTGGAACTGAGGGGCTGAGAACTGGACACAATCACCCAGATGTGGTCTCCCCAGGGCAGAGTAGAGAGGGAGAAGAACCTCTCTCATCTACTAACCACCCCGTTACTCTGAATAGCTGTGGAATGGAGTTAGTGTCATGTATTTAGCTGTGGCAAGTGACTCTTTGGAACTGGTGCCTTGGTGTTGACCAGATCTTTTAAGTAAGCCAGCAGAGCACTTTACCTGACAAAACAGCCCAAAGTCTGCTTGCTGAACCTTCACCATGACACCTCTGCAAAGACATGAAACCCGTGTGATGGGAAGCTGCCTAAAACCACCTTAAGGGTGGTTTTTCATTGTAGGAAGGGGTGTGTTTAAGTACAAACCCAGTAAACGAAGGGGTTAGATGCTCATCTGCATGCGTGTACTCTTTTCCCCTCTGTATACTGTAAGAAAGGGGTTGCCATCACAAAAGAGCCTTCCTGGCGGAAAGTTGCGGTTCCTAGCTGCCTCGCCAGAATTAGCCGTTAAATTTTGAGAGCAGATTAAAAGTGAAAATTGAACTCTGCAGGGTACGACGTTTGAAAGCATCCCTGCGATTTTGGAGTGCCGGTCTCCAGGGAGCTGTGCACCTCAATTATGAAGGTGCTTTTGAAAACCCTCATCTGTCCTTGATGTCCATTTTATTTATAGATTTCTACATGATTACAGTTTAGAACTGTCAGTGCTTTTCTTCCCTTATTTATTTGCTGCTGCTATTTGTGAGGATAGAGGATTCAGAGCAGCTTGGAAACCCTGGCTGCTCAGCTCTAGATTCAGGTCATGAAATTTGCCTCTGGGACAGCTTGTGTGACAATTTGGGGAGCTCAGTATGAACAATTAGTGTGCAACCCCAGGTACGCGTATAGGTTAGGGACTGACCTGTTGGAGAGCAGCGCAGGAGAAACGGAACTGGGGGTCCTGGTGACCAGCAGGATGGCCGGGAGCCAGCAATGGGCTCTTGTGGCCAATAAGGCCAATGGCATCCTGAGGTGGATCAGAAGGGGGATGCTTAGCAAATCCAGAGAGGTTCTCCTCCCTCTCTACTCTGCCCTGGGGAGACCACATCTGGATGATTGTGTCCAGTTCTGGGCCCCTCAGTTCCAGAAGGACACAGA
>JAOXOE010030826.1:0-12606 GCA_028565055.1 Phoeniculus purpureus
GGATTGGAAGGGACCTCAAAAGATCATCCAGTCCAATCCCCCTGCCACAGCAGGACCACCTAGACCAAGTTGCACAGCAACATATCCAGGGGGGTTTTAGACATCTCCACAGAAGGAGACTCCACAACCCCCCTGGGCAGCCTGTTCCAGGGCTCTGTCACCCTCACCCATGAAGAATTTCCTTCTGATATTGATGTGGGACCTCCTATGTTCCAGCTCACACCCATTGCCCCTTGTCCTGTCATTAGATGACACCGAGAAGAGCCTGGGTCCATCCTCCTGACACCCACCCTTCATGTATTTATAAACATTAATGAGGTCACCCTATCATGCTGCCATCACTGAAGAACCCTGCTTTCTTCGGATTTGGCCAAGCCACACAGCACCATTACAAGCAAACATTTGTGGAGACCCACAGGTCCTGACTTTCACACCCACCTCTATGCAGAGCAGGACAACCATACTACAAGGTATCTACCTTAGTTCTAGAGGATTCATTTGAGAATGCACAGTCTCAGCCAGAGATATATTTGTGTATATATACATACACATATATAAATACACAGAGACACATTTATATTAAAGCCTTCCTACCCTGAGCGCTGCACAGCTAGGGGAACCTGGAAGTCCTATGATGCAGCTACGAATCAGGACATTTGGATGGCATTGCTGCAAACCTCTCGCAGCGACCCATGCCTGCGATTTAAAGTATTTGAGGTCAGTCCAGCTCCATTCCATTAATCTCCTGGCCCTTTTGACTTTTTTCTTGATGAATAAACAAGTACGCAAACAGAATGGATGGTTTTGTGCTCTAAACAGCTGATCTCCGGCATAATACAGACACAACTTCCTGTCAGTACCAGATGCCATCATGTTATTGGCCTAGAAAGCAAGCATCACAGTGTTTCCAGTTACCTAGTGGGGACCTTACTCCTTAACTGATTTGCAGAAGGGCAGTACCAGAAAGAAACCCAGACACTCAAGATTCCACCTTTTGTTGCAAAACATTATCCCTGCAAGCTCTCAGTAATGTGAACAGGGGTGGGTAAGTGGTGGACATGCACAACAAAGTGTTCCAGATGGCATAATATTTCACTGCCCTTTTAGCACAACAAGTCTGAATCTCGTGTACTGAAGATTATCCTTTTGCAAGAGCAAGATCACAACTTTGCTGCAGTCTTGGTTCTCCTTTGCTAACATAGCTGATAGCTTTCATATCACCAGCTGCTCTTCAGAATAAATGAAAACACACTCAGTTTACCCAATTCTTCTCATTTAATATGCAGGAGCTAGAAAAAATTCGGCATCCTGGGAGCTCACTGAAGTTATCTCAGGACAAGTTATCAGAGCTTTCTTCAGATGTGCCAAAATAAGCCCTGAGAATAATGCAATCTCCACTCTATCTTCCAAATGCTGGAAGTGATTTTTATGTTACTGTCTCCTGATTTTGGTAGGAAGAGCTTGTGGATGATGTAAAATAGGTGAACGATGGACAATACTTTGCATCATGTTCTTCACCCATAATGGTACCTTGACTGCTCCTACCATCTGGACAATAAGCCAAAACTAAAAGACACTCTTCTGTTTCTGTTCTCTAAGGTAAGAGATTTTGACTGGCAGACAAAAGCATCCCACTGTCATGGCTTAGCCAGATATTTACACATATTATAAAACAAGCAACATGTGGGTTCAGTAATACATCTGCCTTGGCTCTGCTTGGACATTATCATCTTCTGAAATAAATACACTTTGTCTTCCCATATAATTACCTTCTAAAAGAGAGGGGGAAAAAAACCCAGTAACGCAATCTTCCTCCTCTCACTTAAGAATCTGACATGTTTTGACAGTTTTTGAACTACCATAAATTCATTTTCAGGTATTTAATAATTAAAAAAGTACTCCTGTCAGAATTGTACATTTTTTTTAAACATCCCTTTTCTCCTTCCTCCTTCCTAGCTTTGCAGATTTTACCGAATGGAAGACTTGAACAGAAGAATATTATTCAAAATGTAGATCTACAACCACCATAACAATTTGTTAAATACTTTAGCAATAACAGACAAACAAAATTCAAGGACCAAATTGTGGCAGCTCCCCTACACTTCCATAAGCTCCCAGAACACAAAACCTACCGGTTCCCTTGTCATGGCTGGACATATACCAGTTGGCCTGCAATGGAGGTGGAGACACTGCAGATTTAATCTTGAGGTCCCACCAAGCATAATGAAAATGCTTCTGTGTGTATATGACTAGTGCTGGTGATTGTGGGACCTCTTGCTTTTCATTGCTGAAGTACTCTTTTCCTGTTTATATTGTTTCCTGGATCTTTCCTACTTCATTGTGTTGACTAGCTTTCAAACTAAGGACTGTGCAGTTTTGAGTGGTCGTCCTTCAAATCACTGCAGTTCCAACAATCAGAGCAGTCTGTGTCCAAATCCAGTCCTTGGTCTTCCCTACAAGCTACAGATGTGACAACCCCTTCATGTTAGCAATCACTCCTGTACTTACAGGGGGTAACCATGAGGTATTTTCACAGAATCATAGAATCATTACGGATCAGAAGGGACCTCGAAAGATCATCTAGTCCAATCCCCCTGCCACAGAACGATCACCTAGACCAAGTCACACAGGCACATATCCAGGTGGGTTTTAAATATCTCCAGAGAAGGAGACTCCACAACCCCCCTGGGCAGCCTGTTCCAATGCTCTGTTACCCTCACTGGGAAGAAGTTCCTTCTGATATTTATATGGAACCTCCTATGTTCCAGCTTGCACTCTCTGAAAGACATATCCTTGTCATGAACGCATGAGATTGGACAAACTTAGACTGATGTCTAAGAAACCCAAATGCCATCAACATCAAGTTGTTTGGCATAGTTTCTGTGCTCTTACTTACTCAACCACACAAAGCATATGTCCTTCGCACCAAAAGTAAGAACATTTTCTCTCCCAAAACCAATTAAAACATCCACACTTTCTCTCCTAAATAGTTGTGCACTCCTAAATGGTTGGTAAATAGATTTGTTACACACAGCTAAAGGTCTGAAGCATAATAAATAGCATGTCCTTTATTTTGAGGTTGGGTTTGTTCAGCCTGAAGAAGAGAAAGCTCCAAGAATACCTTTTAGCTCTTAGAAAGGGCTCATAAGCAGAATGGGGACGGTCTTTTTAGCAAGGCCTGTTGTAATAAAAGAAGGGCTAGTGGGTGTAAACTAAAAGCGGGCAGGTTTAGACTAGATATAAGACAGACATATTTTAGTGTTAAGGTGGTGAAACACTGGAATAGGTTGCTCACAGAGGTGATAGATGCATCATTCCTGGAAACATTCAAGGTCAGATCAGATGGGACTAGTTGTAGATGGCCCTGTTTATCTAGTCCAACACTGCATCCTCCACTATGCACCCTGGGCACAACTAGATGATCTGTGAAGGTCCCTTCCAACCCAAAACATTCTGTGATTTTATGACTTCTAATGCACTTACACAACACTTAAAGCATAGATGCATCCATTTTAGAAAAAGCCCTTAGACAGTACTGATAGCAGTATTCCATTAGACTCACGTAGAACTGAAGTCTCTGATACAGACTAGATATTAAAAAAATACTAAGAAAAAGTTATTTAGATTCAGGAGAACTTTAGGTATTAAATTACCACCAAGAAAAGAAAAAACCCACCTATTATGGCTCTGTTTTAAAAGGGTATCACTTATAAATATATTTATAAATATAAAACATGCCAGAAATCCCTTAGACTCACAATCAAACATGGGTATATCTGAAAAGATGACCAAGAAGGTAGTAGATACACATTTTGGCCTTTTTTTAAGTTGTGGAATTTGTCAAGGGCAAATAAAGATCTTGGTGGCTTTGTAGAGATGGCGTTGACTAGTCTGGGACAGTCTGCTCCTCACCTTGTAGATCAAGCTTCCAGATCCCTGCTCTATCAGATTGTACCATTTTACCCAACTCCTTCCAGTGACATTTCAAACAATTAACAATTTGTTCTGCTGGGATGGATGTGCAGACCTGGGGAGAAAGTCCTTGCCTGCAAGGCAAAGCACAGGCAGCCAAACTCTGTGTCCAGCAAGCACCAGAGCAGGCTAAAGCTGCTCATTTCTACCACCTAACAGAGATAACTAAATTAGCAGGCTAGACTGCCCATGCAATATTTGTAGAGTTAGAGCCTAATTCCTTTATTTGTCTTCAGTCAGTCAAGGTGGGTATTAATCCACAAATGAAAAAAGTATAATGAAACACATTCCCCTCCTAGAAACCCTCACTCAGGTGCTGCCACTGCTACTCACTGCCACTACCAGTGAAACCATAAATGTCTCCCCTGTCTCAGTATTATACACTGACAATCTTCAAGCAGTGCAATTGATTACCCTAATGAGAACTTTGGCATTTGTGGAAACATATACTTTGGAAGACTATCATTTCACATCATCAGATGATACCATTAAAGACATCTTGTGTTTACATGACTGACTGTCCAGACAGAGCAACAGAAAACGCTCATTACTAGTTAAAAAGTCAGCTCCTCCTCAGCGCTGCATGTCACACCACCAGTCTTCTGTTTTGAGCAGTGGGTCACACCTGAAAGCAGCAGTGGTGGGGTGGGAGAAGGGAGGGGAGACTCAAACTTCTTTTGAAACGTAAGTCACTCCCTCACATAGTTTCTTAGATGAGCAACATCTTTTACAACAAATAAACTTACAAGCAAAACAAATGTGACCGTTAGCAAAAACAAAAGCTTGTTTCAAAACAATTGCCTGGCCTAATACATCACATGCATACTTCAGTGTCAGTAAGAAATAATATAAGCATTAAAGGAGGAATCACAGAACATTAGGGATTGGAAGGGACCTCAAAAGGTCATCCAGTCCAATCCCCCGCCACAGCAGGACCACCAAGTTGCACAGGAACATATCCAGGTGGGTTATGTATGTCTCCAGAGAAGGAGACTCCACAACCCCCCTGGGCAGCCTGTTCCAGTGCTCTGTCATCCTCACCGTGAAGAAGCTCCTCCCCATATTGATGTGAAACGTTCATGCATCATGTAAAACCAGACTAACAAATGCACAACCAGGTTAAACCCTCTTCTGAAACCAGTGCTTTTACACAGTCACAGAGGCACAGAAATCAGGTACTGGGTTGACTTTGTGGACCCCAGCCCCAGAAACTTCTGGGACTATCTGCTAAACTGTAGAGACTGGAAACAGCTGTAGGTAAAACTGCAATGAGACCACTCACAAGGCATGCAAAAGTCCTTGTCACGTTTCTAGACCTTAAAGAATCACAGCAGTCTAGTCTTGCAAAATAAGACTTAAAGCTTCCTTCTTTTAAAGTAACTTCCCTCTGTTTTAAATTTTCAATGTCAGATTGCAACAAAAAGTTCATGCAGTTGAAGCTTATGTTAAAAGAAGATCAGCAAATTATTACAACATCCACAGATGGATAATATAAAGGAAATATTAAACCCATTCCCGTATCACAGCATCGCCATGCTTGGTGCTTTTGCAGAACAGGCTTCAGTCCATGTCCAGAAGATCCAAATTAACTGTATTTCTCTTTATAGAACCTTGTTTTCATAGAATCATTAGGGATTGGAAGGGACGTCAAAAGCTCATCTAGTCCAATCCCCCTGCCACAGCAGAATCACCTAGACCAAGTCACACAGGACATATCCAGGCAAGTTTTAAATGTCTCCAGAGAAGGAGACTCCACAACCCCCTGGCTAGCCTGTTCCAATGCTCCGTCACCCTCACAGTTCCTTCTGATATTTAAATGGAACCTCCTATGTTCCAGCCTCTCATCCTGTCACCAGATGACATTGAGACGAACCTAGCTCCATCCTTCTGACACCCACCCCTCCAGCTAAACTCTCTACTTCAACACAGCAATTTAACGCTGACCTTTGTGGATCAGTGCAACTTCCATGACATGTGTGTGAGTGCAGGTGCTTGTATGTGCATGCACACTTAAGACACACATTTAAGGGAGTTTTGCTTACTTGGTTTTGTATGTAAAAGTGCTTACTGTGATTTGTGGGTTTTTTTAACACTATGCTATAGAAGATTCTTAAAAAAAAAAAAAATCTTCTGCAATTACACTGAAGGAGTGTTAAATCGAGGTGAAACTGCAGGGCAAGAAGTCAGATACCAGAGAGAAACTACTCAATGCTACAAGAGCAAAAGAAATATTGACAAAGCAAAGAAGTCTGATGCATTTGAACTCTGAATGTTCTATGGGGTTGCACTTCACTCTTGCTAATATACTAAGTTTTCTTGTACATGAAAAGGATCTCAGGTACAACAAAAAGAATCTTATGAGAAGCAGATTTAACACTCTGTGCTGTGGAAAAACCCTACATGTGGCTTTGGGTCTACCTGGACATACACATTTTGCTTCACTGGGAATTGGATTAACCAGAAGAGGACCCATTTTTTATGAGAAAGGGAAGAATATTCAACAGGAAGAAACTGTGGTGGGGCAGAGGGTAGTTGAGAGGGCAGCAGGGTAGGTACTTCCTATGGGGTAGTAACAGCCCCAGGATGCACTCTCAGCACTCACTGGCTGCACTGAAGTGTGAGGTGAAAGGGTGCACAGAAACACCCACGGAGGCTGCTGGGAATGTGCCTTGGTGAAGAGTGCTGGCAAATTTTCTAGTGGTTGTGGACCACTAGAGGGAGCCGATATTGTGCAGCCACACGGGTAAAAACTCCCTTTCCCTGCAGAAAATAAAGGACAAGGGACTCAAGGAAAGTCAAAGGGAGATGCTTTAAGAACAGTTCTTCCAAGTATCAAAAGGTAACCCCAGCCATGCAAATACCAAGCGCAGCTTACAATACCACATATGTTTGCATCGGTATGTAGTATCCTGTTTCCACAGCACCAAACATAAGGTCTTTAACTGTTGTCTCTAAATGTTTCTTCCTCAAAAGTAACTAGACAGACCTGGCTGCAACAGAAGACCATTTTCAGTGCCTATAATCTATCTGCCCCACCACACAAGTCAGATGTTTCTCCCACCTGGCTATGTTCCTATGCAACTTGGTCTAGGTGATCCTGCTCTGGCAGGGGGATTGAATTAGATGATCTTTCAAGGTCCCTTCCAATCCCCAATGATTCTATGATTCTCCACCTCACACCTTCCACATCTCCCACATCCCATTTTGGAGACAACCTGGCTGAACAAAATGCTCAATAAACAAGATTGCACAGTGGCTTGTCTGCAATTACACACTATATGCAGTCACAGGAACCTCCAACTGTTGCCACGTTACGACACACAAATTTGAAAATACCCCACCAAAACTCAATGCTATTTCTATCCTGCATTGAAACACCAAAAAACCCACCAACCCCAAAAAAGCCCAGTATCTTTGTCAGGTCTATAATCAAGAGATCAAAAGGTAAGCTGGGCAGATGTAAAAAAATACTACCATACTACTAAGATGACTCACATAGGTCTTTGTCCTCACTTTAAAGATGCAAAACACATCAATGGTTGTCTGGTAGCAAGGAAGAAAGACAGATCTGCTGAAAGGCAACAACAATCCCTGACAAATTCCAAAATCATGAAAAGTCAAAAAAGGGAAAATAGGAGCATCCGAATGAAATACTAAACAGCTCACAAGAATAACTGTCGCCAAATGAGTGTCTACCCGTTATCTGTTTCATAATTATTGCAGCAGAGCAAGTAGCTTCAGTAACTGTGCATACAAATGACCTATTAGAAACTTAACAGGTCATTTCCAAAGGTGATTACGAGTCCTGATGTACAGAGCTACCCTGTAAGTGTATAGCACACTTAATAATTCTGTTCATTGCCAACAATCTGCACAAAATTAAGATAAAATGTGTTGCCACAAGACCAAGTGGAAATAAACTTTCAGAAACTGAGTCCATTGGTTCAGAAGACAATGCTGAAAATCAAATGCAGTAACTTCCAAAACAGAAATGTTATGAAAATTTGTGTTTGCCTGTGCTCTCATGTCAAGAGAATGGAAAGAGCCAGTAATTGTATGTTAGAGCTCTTCCAATGCCACATGCTATAATGAAATGGTGATGAGTCTAACATTGAAAAGTCTAAGGTTAGACAGATGGGATAAGAAGTAGAATAGGTTATCAGAGCAGACACCTGCTATAGATCACATTGTGAACAGCAGAAACCTGTTGGCAAACAAAGACACCTCAACCAACTCTTCTAAAGACTTCTCGCAACAAGAGGATGCTCTTCATCACAATGATTCCCATTGTCCCTGCTTCCTAACAGGTAGCTGCATGCTCTTACTATGTGAACATGTAATAGGTTTTATATTAGAAAGTAATGGAACATTATTCAGAACCACTGTACAAAGAGAGCAATAAATAACAGGAGTGCAGATGTGCAACTTTCTGAGTTGCTGAGGTTGCTCCAGAATGCTAGATGATACAGAAACAGATCCTGGCACTCCCAGTGTGAATGGCTTGGGCACACTGTAAAGCAAAACAGGAACAGGTTCAACTTCAATGTTCAGGAAAAGAAGGGCAAGAGGAAGTGTACCAAGCTAGAACACCAGAGGAAACAAAAGCAGCTTTCATTCATATCAAGTATATAAATGAGATAATAAAACTACAAAAATCTTGTATTGTAGCTACTATTTTTCTCATAGCTACTATACTGGCATTGCTTGGCTTTTCATCTGTCTCTGTGTCTGAGAAGGAAATGGGAGGAACAAACCTGATCCTGAAAACATGTCTGTGATTTTTATACCAGAGGGTGTGAAACAGAAAATGGAATTCTGATAATGATTATTCTTCTCTCACTTCCTCTTCTAGCAGAGAAAGAAGAGGTGAAGCAAGCACACCAAGCTACTATTGCAACATGTGGTTAGGCTTGGGATCTCAGGAGTGTCTCAATACACCCTCTTTTCCTGTGGTGATCCCCAAACCCTGACAAGAATGAGGATAAGAAACTGTACGACCTGAGCCAGCAGCCTTCTCATTTATTACCCCGTCCACTTATTCCATTTCTTTTTCTTCTTGTTTCACCATCTCATATACAGAGATTGGTGACATGGTCTGTATCCTGTTATGCCCTATTGGAACAGCTCCACAAAATCATGAACTTGTGGTTATTTATCTAAACCTTTGTTTGCTTTCAAACTGTGTGGATTTTGCTGGACTGTATCTGCTGATTAGCTGCACTCCCAAGCCTTCAACCTGCCGTCTCAAAGAAGCTGATGCAAAAGAGTCCAAGCAAAGTTTACAGTCGGTCTGTAATGAGAGTAAAATTATAAATCTCTCAACTGAAAGCCAGCTGCTTCATTCTTAACTCTCATCTCCCTCCTTTTCTTTCACATTCTAGCTAGCATACAGCTGTAATAAACATGGCTCTTCTCACAAGCTGTGCAGATGTTAACAGTTCTGTAGGACATCAAGAAACATTTCAAGAATCTTGTACGTGATGACTAAACTTGCTTGAATTACCCACGCTGTCTCCTCCACATTCCTATTCAGTAACATTAGCCTTTCTGAATAAAGAAATAATCACCGTTAAAGCCAAGACATTAATACCTAGGTCTAAATGCACTATCAATAAACAGGGAATGTTCTTAAGCCAACAGACAATGGATATTCAGATGGTGAACCACAAGGAGTCGATGTAGTCTTTGTCAAGATGACTAAAGCATTTTTCATGTTTACCAACGCAAAAGTGGCTAAATGATTTTCTGAAAATATATATTTATAAATGTCACTGCTGCAAGTATTTGGAAGAATGGATCAGAACTACAGCAAAATCTTTTCTAATAATCAAGTGGATTAATACTAAACTAGTATGAAGGAGTTCAAAGCGCTACCTAGCACATTTTTATTGAAGTTGTATTAGCATGACAGTCATATGCATTAAAGATTAAGCTAAAGCCTCAAACCACAGTTGGTTCAGGGCAGGAGCAAGAGTCCAGCTGTGCAGGTAGAGGACGGGATACCAAATGAATTCATTAAGTGGGTTTGGACTAGAGATACTGTTTTAATATTCTTCTCTCTTCAAGCAGCAAGCTCAGTCTTCTTTTTTATGGTAGGACTTCCAAAACACATGAAGGTGTTTGAAAGCACAGTCACCAACAAAGGCAAATGTGACTAATACTCATGTATTGCTCCAGACACTTGAAAACCCCACATCAAATACCCTACCCTGTGTGTAAACTTCACACTTTCAAAACCTACTCGAAGGAGGGCTGCAGAGTGATTCACAGTGCTGAGCCATAAAAGGATCACAATCTTTGACAAGTTCAGAAGTAAAATGTGCAGTCGAGAGGTTCTATGGTACAGTGTTGAGATTGTCTCCGGTCGAGTGTCAATCTCAGCAGAGTTTCAAAGGGACAAGGTAGGGTGAAATAAAACAAACATATCAGTACTTTTCCTGCAAGGGATCGATAAAAAGACCTCACTCCTACAAAGGCTCAAATACCTGCTCAGCTTCAGACACTTATCCTGTGATGGTAGCACATTTGAAGTTAAAATCAAGTCTTTGAAGATGCAGTGCCCACATAATTTACTGTGAAATGCAGAATTCAAGGTATTGTTTGTTCTCTAGTTTAGCAATACAGGAGATCTTCATATGAAGCAGCATTGCAACACACTGCTTTTCTCAGCTCCATGATGCGCTTTTAGAGTAATTTCATCTAAATGTCATAATAAGAACATTTAAGCATCTTGAGATAAACAATAGACTCCAGCTTTAAAATGTGAAGATGTAATATTAGCAAGAGTTATGTCATTAGCTAGCCCAAAACCTCAACACTTCTTTAAGCTTCCCAAAACAAATTAAATTGGATGAAGTGCATAGGAAGAACTTCAAGAAAAAAAGAGAGAGGAGAGAAAAACCCACACGAGACAGTCCCTCACTGCCGTTATTCCTCCACCAGCGGAAACGCTCAGTTCAGCCGTGGCTTAGGAGGCATAAACATCATTGAAATTCACAGGCAGCTCCGAGAAAGAGGACGCCTCAATTGGTATGCAAGTGGTGTTTTCGCGCCCTGAATACATTATGAACTTGCAGCATGCTAATATGCCATGCTATCATAAGCACCAGATGGAACAGTAGGCAGTATATGTCCCATCAAACCTCAGGAAGATGTATTAATGTTCCTGCTCTTTTATTTTTTCCCCTTCCCTTCCCCTCCCCCTTCCCTACTATAACCCTTCAGCTGTGTCCCTAGACTGGCACATTTCTCAGAATCAGTCACCTGCTCCTGGAGCACAGTTCTCCAGGGTTGCCTCATCTTCACCAGGTGGTGCCAAGCATCTTTTCAATCTTTTTTATCGCAGAAGGTAAAGGCCACGAGACTTGTCAGGCTGTGCTTACTGAAGGGTACCGAGTACAAAAGATAACATCATGAGATAAATGATAGATGAAGACAGACTTTGGGTTTAAAGCTAGCACAATTATTTTAAATTATGTATTAATGGCACGGCACAAATTTTCCCCTCAGTACTACTGGCAAAAGAACAACTGGGGGAACAATGGCAAAGGTTAAGATTTTCTGTGTAAAAAAAAATAAATCACAGAAAACTGTAGTAAAGATCTTTGAACTGAATTCCTCTTTTCACCCTGCTGGAAACCTTTGTCAGAGAAGATACACACAATTCAGAAGCCCCTTCTAGGGTATGGGGCAGGGTTTATTTAACTTTCATACTTTGATTTAAAATAACCAGCAGGCAAAACACGTTACAGGATATTCAAGATCCTGTCACAAGAATAATTAACAATTTTCTTGTTGTTAAAAATTAGAGAAACAACATTCCTTTGGCTTTTGTGACTAAAGAATTGCTTGGACCTGCATGTATGGTTCTACAAATAGGTGGTATTTTAATTCTCCTTTGCATCATTAATAAATTCAGTCCCAAGCAAAAGTTTATATGACTCAAAGATAAATGTAATCTAGTAATAAACAGAACCTAGTATTCTGGATGAAAGTATTTGCATACGATTACAAAATTAAAATTTTTGGGTATCACCTGATTTTTTCCTCTTTGAATAAAGAAGAATATGAATAAAGACAATGTGGATATATTAATATCACTCCTATTGAAATATAGCTTGCAATAAAAGTATTCTCTTTCTTTTCCTTCTACCAGGTCCTTCAAAGATAAGGTCTGCACAATTGAAAATTAAGAGTCTGTACATTCAAACCACAAGTGAGAAAGACCTGAGCTGGCTTAAGGAAAGGAAATCAGCTTTGTGCATTTGAAGTTTTAATGTTAAAGTATTTTAAACACATTTGTTTTTCAGGAAGAAATCACATCAGTAAACATTGTGCTCATTTCTGATATTTTAGAAACCACCTGCTGGTTTACCAACAGCTCTCGCTATGCATGTAAATCTATTATTTTCCTAACAACATTTGTCTTCTCATAAATACAGTCTAATTCTGCAAGATGCAGAGCATTCACAACTCACATGGGCTTTTGGGGGAATTAACATTGCTCAAGACCTCGCAAGAGCTAGTTACATAAGTTATCTGTTGCATACATAAGGAGGTTTAAAACCCGCCTGGATATGTTCCTGTGCGACTTGGTCTAGGTGATCCTGCTCTGGCAGGGGGATTGGACTAGAT
>JAOXOE010030827.1:0-12605 GCA_028565055.1 Phoeniculus purpureus
CTGGGCAGCCTGTTCCAGTGCTCTGTCACCCTCACTGTGAAGAAGTTCCTTCTGATATTTGTATGGAACCTCCTATGTTCCAGCTTACACCCACTGCCCCTTGTCTTATAATTAATTGACACTGAGCAGAGCCTGGCTCCATCCTCCTGACACCCACCCTTCACACATTTATAGACATTAATGAGATCACCCCTCAGTCTCCTCCAGGCTAAAGAGACTTTCCTCATCATCTTTGTTGCTCTGCACTAGACTCTCTCCAGCAGTTATGTGTCTTTCTTGAACTGGACACAATACTGCAGATATGGTCTCACCAGGGCAGAGTAGAAGGGGAGAAGAGCCTCTCTCCATCTGCTAACCACCCCCATTCTGATCCACCCCAGGATGCTGTTGGCCCTCTTGGCCACAAGGGCACATTGCAGGCTCATGGTCATCCTGCTGTCCACCAGGACCCTCAGGTCGCTTTCTGCTACACTGCTCTCCAACGGGTCACTCCTCAGCCTATACTGGGCAAGAACAAACACAGGCACCAGATGCAAGACTCTACACTTGCCCTTGTTATATTTCATTAAATGTCTCCCTGCCCAGCTCTCCAGCCTGTCCAGGTTGCACTGAATGGCAGCATAGCCTGCTGGAGTGCTGGCCACTCCTCTCAGCAAACTTGCTGACAGTGCTCTCTAATCTCTCAAGTGAGTCATTAATTAATAGATTGAATACAACTGGTCCCAGTACTGACCCCTGGGGCACTCCAACTAGAGTCTGTGCTACTGACCACTACTCTCTGGCTTCTATCCTGCAGCCAGTTCACAATTCACCTTACTACCCAATCATCTAGACCACGCTGCTTCAGTTTGGCTGTGAGGATGCTGTGGGAGACTACCAGAAGGTATTTTTTAGGTCAAAGAAACATAAAATCCAATTATTTGAGGATAGAATATTAGATAGGAGTACTGTGCCTATCTTTAAATGTTGTGTTTTCTGTGCTGAAAATGTGTGCACACACACACATACAGACACTGTTGTTTTCCTGTGGGTGTTAGATTTTATCAGCACTCTATGGCTGAGTTTAGTTCATTTGTCAGTTCAGCCACTTACTATGGAAATTAGTTGTATTTCAGTTTGTTAGGTTCATGGGTTGGGGTTTTTTTTCCCCCTTTTTAAGATACTTGGGCTCCAACATTAGTAGCTTCATTCAATGTAAGTTGTTAGGTATCCAACTGTAGTGCTTTTGATGCAGATTTGAATGAAATATCTTCAAAACGTGCTGTTTATAATAAAGCTAAGACTTGAGAAAATGTGGAGGAATTAAGGCAGCAATGTGTGAAAACTGTGGAGCCTACTTGTTTTCATTTGCTTGTTTATTAAACAGGTTTTTTTGAGTTGAGCCTGATTTCCAACTATCTGTGTTCAGCAGCTTGTAAATTGCCATTGTTACGGTTGGAGTTTGCAAGTGCAATGAGAAGAGTGTTAAACTAAGGTTGTGGTGACAGTAAAATGTTTTAGTTTGGAAGTCTTTGACTTTTATGTTCAGAGTTTCCATTGACTTTACTAGTGACCAAGTTAATATTTTTATCTGTTGGTAAAATTGGAGGATACAGAGATGATACTGAAAACAATGGCTAGGGTCAGCTCATACAGCAGCATTGGATGTAGGATTATCCGCTTGTCTTGCATATTCCAACAGTGTGTGTACTTCATAGGATTTGCCTTTTAGTAGTGATAACGTGTAATCCTCTCGTATTCATTTTGTCATCTGTCACACGAAATCCTTTTGTGACTTTGCAGTAAATAGAATTACTCAGTTTTACATGTCAAAGTCATGTCTGTCTTCTCCAGTGTCTGCAGCTTCATTTTAGTCAATTACTTTTGTGTCTATAATTTTATGTCTTCAGAGTTCTGTCTATTTCTGAAAAAGTTAAAATGTTGTCACTTCTGAACACTGTGACTTGATTTGTGTGTAGAACATCTTCAGTGTGTATGCAGACAGCTTCAGGTTAATTGGCAATGTTTACTACGGAGGCCCAAATGTTGATCTATTAAGTCTGCAAGAAAACTGCTATTGAGTTCTATAGCTCAGATGTTAATACTGGAGCATTTCTGAAATGCAGGTTGATTATTTCCAAATAATTTGGTGCTGTGTGTACAGGCTTTCGTTCTGTATGTTGTTTTTAGGTAGACTTTAGGTTGACCAGTGTCATACATATTTTCTCTTCAAATAATAGCTTGCCTGTCTCACCTGCCTTACTAAAGATTCTTACTACAAATTGTTTGCACTTATATTTAAATAATTCATATTTTTGTTGCTTTGTTTTTTCCATAAGCTTGGGGTTGGAAGGTGGGCGCTTCAGAGGAGGTCTTAATAAATTGTTATTGCTTCTTGTCTTTGTCTACTACACCAGCAGTTTGTCAGATAAAATTGTCAGATATGTTTGGCACAAAGTGTTCATCATTCATCCTTCTAGTTTACCTCATGTTTTCTGAGTGCAGTGTTAAAATCTGTATGCAATTGAATTTTTAACAAATGTTTTTAAAGGCCTAAATACATCTGGGTTTGTTTTATTCGGTGATAAAATGCCTACTGTGTTTCTTTGGGTGCTTGAGCGTACAGGGTAATTCTGACTATCTGTTAGAAATATTATCAGAACTGGAAGCCTTTCACATCTTGAGTGTAAGGTTTTTCTAGAGTAGTAACTCCTTCACGATATAGTAGTGTACACACAGATAAAGGATAAAATGGGGTTGCATGAGAAGTAGCTTTATGATGTTGTGCATTTAGAAAGCTTTACTAGTAAGAATGAAAGCTGTTCTAATTGTAGAATTGTGCTTGGGCTTTTTTTGCTTCTGTCTGGGCTGGGTCTAGTCCATTTTGTGCTGAACTTGTTGCTTTGTATCTTGGTAGTATTATTGGTGTGTATGGAATTAAAATTTGCTTGTTCACTCAAAGGCCAGTGAGTGATTCAGCTACTGAAAGAGCTTCTGCGGAAGTTCTTAATTAAGACTAATTCCCCCTCCCCTAAATTTCAAGACAGGATGTTAATTGTATTGCTACAGGGAACAGATTGGAGAGTTATTAATATAGCACTTCTCTGCAGGTGCTTATGTTATAAGAAGGAATCCCATACTATAAAACAATCTGAAATAGAGATTCAGTGTAATGTAAATACCTCAGGGAGATGTATTGGAGCAGGAGGGCTTAGGTTACCTTCATACAGGAGCAGGTATATAGATAAGTTCCAGCTGATGCTGCAGCAGAGTGAAGAATAGACTGGTTTTGAATGCAGCAGGCTTCATTTTTTTTGAAAATACCCTTCCCATCTCAAAACTTGAAACCATTAGTGTAAAAAATCCTATATCTAGCCACCACAATATATTGACGGTCCTTTTCCTGTTTTACTTGTTTGCCCTGTTCTCAGGTGAAGTAGAGGAGATAAATATTGCAAACTTCATGACTATTTTTATGGATATTAACTTTTACTTAAGTTGATCTTTTGCAACTGTTATGATATTCCACCAGATGCGGGTATCTTTGTGCTGAGTTTGAAGGAATGGGACAGCAATCAGATGATTTGTTAGCTGTATTTTAATAGAATTATTATCTATACTCTGACAGCAAATTTGCTTTGATTGGGAAATGGAACATTAAGGAGTTATCTTTAATTCTTAGTCTGGTTATACTTTACCTCATGGTAGTATTAAAGAAAATGTTGATCGGCGTAGCAATTAATAAGATACAGTAAAGTAGCATTCTGGAGGCGTGATCAGATGATTCTAATTGTGGACAGTATGTTGCTGACATTTCTAAGAAAATACTTTTGTTAACCAGACTCCTTTTCACTACAGCAATTAGAAATTTATTTTTCTTCTCCAGTTTTTTCTTATATATAGAGTGGTGTCACAGACCAAGTAAAGTTGAAAAAAAAGCCCCAGGTTCTCAAAATGAACAGACAGCAAACACTCTTCAAGTGTAATTTCCTTTGACTTGTTACATTAGCTGTGGATACTGGACCTTTACATTCCTACTTATTATTCCAAATCTTGCATCACAGTATCACAGTATTACCAGGGTTGGAAGGGACCTAATAGATCATCCTGCAAGTTTACTTCAGCTTGGTTTTGCCAGTTTTGCATTCTCAAACTTAGGATATTGCAGCAGAATTTTTTCAAATGACATAGTGCTTCTAAAGGTCTACTCTTTTGGAAAGTGATGTCGTTATTACAGTAGTAAAAGGGAAGAAGGATAAGCGGGCCTTTGTGGGCAATGCTAAAGGAAATGTTTAAATTGTGACATGTAAATAAACACTTTTATTTTAATCAGTACTTGTGCTTTTCCTCTCATCAGTTTTCACTGCAACACTGAATATTCCCAGTGTAGCTCACCAGATTCACAATGTCATAGAACCAGTTCTTAATTTATCATCTTGCCGTGTCTAGATACTCTGAAGTACAGATTTTCTGTGTTGGCACTGCAGTGCTGCCTGTGACTTCTGTGGCTTAGTGCATGAATAGTCAAAAACATTTATATTAATCCCTCTAAACATGAATGTTTTCCAGCATTAGCATTTGCACAGATTTAGCAAGGTCTTAAGTTGCTGAAAATCCAATGTGTCTGGTAAGGATTGGCCTCAGAAGGCGTTCTCTTGTTTAGAAGTCATTGCACACTGACTTGCTGGAATAGTTTACATATGTCATTTAATTTGTTTTCAAAATTGGTTCTGGGATGTTAAATAAGAAGACTTTAAATTGGCATAGTGCTGACATTTGGCACTAAGTATGCATGTTATTTGTCCTGTTTTCAATGGTATTATGCTAATACTGAAAATTAAGAACATTCTAAACTGTTTTGCTGGATTTGTGTGCATGTCTGAACTGAGAACTAAGACATAATGAAGGCATGTCAGAAAGTGTGAGGTACAGTACGAGCTTCAAATTTGCATTTAGCTCGTTTTAGAACTGGGAATTGGTCTTCTGTTAATAAAAACAATGTAATGATTAATTAAACCGATAGGTAGTTTCTTGCAATGGTTTTGGATTTGGAAATAGCTTTTAATTGGTGTTTCTGACTGATCACTACGATGAAGAGGTACTGGCTTTTACGTTGTATTCTGTTGTCAGTGTGGGGTTTCTTGGCGCTGATTTGTAGCACCTGTTTGATATTCCACTTAAAAAAAAAGCATTACTTGTAAATACTTTACTCATGATCTTTGGCATCTCAGTGACTCAAAACCAGTAGCTTCATTATATGCTTATATACAGTAGCAGAGCAACCAAACTGTTAGTCTTTAGATCCCTATGTGAAAGAACTTTAAAATTACACTTGTAGAGGAATCTGTCTCCTTTTTATTTCTTGTGCTTGGACATCTCCCAATGATTTTAGGCTCTTGTTCTCTTTTTGGTGCTTGTTGTGGTATTAAATATTTAATAATTACATGGTTGTGATGAATACTATTTCAGAATAGCAGAATTTTGTTCCCTACAGAGACGTTTTCAGGGCAAATTTGGCTTTAAAATGTGATTTTTAGAAGGAGATGGGGGAAGGACTGAAGGGAGTTTGTCTAAATCTATGGTTTAAAATTATCTTCAAGTGGGTTTTTTTTATTAAGCAGATATTTTGCAGAGGAAAATGTGTAATATTTTGTTGAAAACTGCCCACTGACAGCAGGAGCTGTTTAGGTTTATTTAGAATAGAGTCAATCCTATGGCTTCAACCACTGTGTAAAGTAGAACAAATGATCTTTTTTTAAGATTTGTTTTGATAGCGTTACCTGGCTCAAGAAATGCCAGATCAAGCTACTGTGTATCAGCTGCTGATTTCTTTTCCCACGTGTAACACATCTGTTATCTTGGTACAGCTGTTTATTGGTGGGTGAGTCAGACCAGTGGAGACATCTCAGCGAAATGACTATGTGAGACTGGGTTGTGGTCAACCTTGACAAATGCGAAAGGTTGGTTGTTCCAATTCATTTTACAGCCAGCAGAGAGTTGCTCACATGAGCTTATGCAGGACATGGAGGGATAAGTGAGATTTGTGTTAGGCAGATGCCTTGTCCTCCTAATCATTTAACACTGTGGTAGTACGGACCAAGCACTGCTGCATTTGTGCACTGTCCCAACAGATGTGAAAAGGAGCAGTTTCTAAACAGCCTCTTGATACTAGCCATATAGTCACAAATTGTTCCATGAATTGAGCAAATTCACTTAAACCAGTTTGTGATGCAAACTGAACCAGGTAGTCATTCTTCTGTTACTTGGTTTCTCTGTTGAAAAGTGGCTGCTGCTTCTTAGCTCTTAATGACTACAGGATGCTTACGCTCAATTTTGGAGATAGTATCCACAAAGACCTGACAGCATTCAATCTATTTACAGACTTACAGCCATGTAGGCACTATGTCACATATAGATTTATTCAATATTAGCATCAGACTGGGTTGCGGCCAGTTGGATAATGGATCAGCAGCTGAGTTACATTAGTGTGCACAGAACTATTGGCCTAAAATTATACATTAAAAAATAGGTTTTGGCATAGAGATACTGTACAGCATTTCAGCATAACAATATATTTTATTAGAGAGTATTGCAGAAATGTCATACAAGTTCTGCCTTGTAAATTTAGCTAGTCAAACAGAGCGTGGATAGGTTGCTGACCTACATGGACAGTAGGTAGACAGAATGGGGTTTTTTAGTATACTTCCTGAATATGTTCTCCCTATATGGCCTTAGCTGCCAGCATACTGTATTGAATTAGATTTTTTTAAAAAAATAAACACCATCTTAAAACATATTGCTTGAAATCCAAATGTCTGTAAATATTTGGTGTCCCTAGTAGGAGTTTCCTACTCTTCCTAAACTGTCAGGTCAAGTTTAAACTTAGTATGAGCTTAGAGTGAGTGTCTACAGTGATGTCTCGTTGTGTGTCCCGTCCTCCCCCTGTCAAAATAAGTGTTGGCTGCTAAAAAGATGTTGCTGTTAGTACGGTTTTGTACTGAAAACAATGAAACATGTGAATGTCTGTTTTGATTTTTGAGACTATTATACAAAATCCTGTAAAGCTGCTGTAGAAAAAGAGAGACGCAGTTGTAACTACCAGTGAGACCAAGGCTGGAGTTTCTTGGGTCAGTTTTTAAAAAAAATTTGCTTAGAAATAGTTGTTAAGAAAAAAAGAGCAGATTTTGACTGACTGAACCTTTCCTGAAAAGGCAGTTCATTGCAGCTCTTCATATCTTTTTATATAATCTTTCTCCTTCAATGATGTCATTGAACTAATATTTTTTTTCTTCCAGACTCTAAGCATTCTGTACACTGCAGCTTTCCTAATTAGAAACAGTAGTAATTACTAGTAGTAAGTGTCTTTCTCTTACCCCAAACAAAATGAAAGCAGAAACTACCTTGGAGCAGAGCAATCATTTCATTTCATGCTAATAAACTGTAATGCAATAGCAGAGTCATAAGTTATGCCAATGCTCATTTGCAATTTTTTCAGCCCATTTTACATGACTTTGTTGGGAAATTTGACCTCTTTTGGGTTTCAGTTTGTCTAACATTTGTTTCTAAGTGTTGTCTCCTGTATGACTCTGCAAGATCAGAATGCTCTATACTGTCGCACTGGGTAAGTGCACACTGTGATCAGCTCCGTTCTCAGCCTTCCTAATAAGCTGAGTACGTTAAACTCCTTAGTAGGAAGAGATGCGGATATCAGATAGCTGTGGTTTTAAAAGATAAGCTCTAGGATAAATTCCGCTGTGAGAAAGGAGAGAGAAAGAGACTGTAGTAGTCTGGACAAAGGCTTGGCTGGTATGCAACAGATTTGGATAATGAATTTGGATTGCCGTTCTGAAAAACTGGTTTTGATCCCACCTGAACATGTGTTAGTTTGAAAACAAGTGTTTCTGAGAATTGTTTGTAAACTCTTCTGTTGCTTATTGTCTCACAGGCTACATCATAACACTTGCTGTTAATGATGTCTGTGTGGATAGAGCGACAAATCCTGTGTTGAGAAACGTTTGGCTCACATCGCTGCCCATAGCTAACAAAGGTAGCAGTGCTTCTGCAAGGAAGCTACTGTATTAAATCAGTGTATACAGCTAACGTATAAGATTTATTTGTGAGCCGTGCGTAGTTAGCACTACTTTGCACTTCATTCCTGGCTGTTCTGGTATCTAAGTGGTTTGTTAAATTGAATATCATCCTAGATGATCTTTCGAGGTCCCTTCCAATCCCTAATGAATGATTCTATACATGCTAAGAAGTTAAGCTTTACAACTAACTAGTCTAGAAATAATTTCAAGTAGTGCTGTTAGATTAAAGCATATTAATTGACAAAGCTCAACTGTGCTATTGCACCCCTCAAACAGAAAATGCTAAATTAATGAGGACCTCTGTTCTACCAGCAATAGTTCTTGTCTCAAAAATTGACAAAGCCAAACCTGAGCATGTTAAAAGTGCCTTTCTCTAGTTTTGCTTCGGTCTTTTGATATGTTTTCCAGCCTATGAACTGCAACCCCGCTATCACCCTTAATGTGGACGGTCTAATCTGATGGAGGTAGCACGGCCTGAATCTAAATAGGGCTTTCAACTCTTGATGATAATTTTCCTCATTTCATCAGGCATAAGTAATAAAAATACTCGCAGTGAGCCATTTGGGAGCTTGCATAAAGTACAAGGTTTCTTGCTTTTGTTTTCCAGGTTTAATAAGCAATGGTCAGCTCTGGTGACTGATAAATGGTCTATAACTCTTATTTTACAGAACAGAATCACAGAACATCAGGGATTGGAAGGGACCTCGAAAGATCACACCTGTCCTTCCAGAAAGAAAGGTATGGACAGCTAGTTAGCTAAGGCTCATTTTTGTAGAGTTCTGAGAAGATCTGTTCTTTGTAACTAAAGATTTAGACTAGTCAGCATTGCTAATCAGAGTATTTATTCTGCAAGTGTCGATTTGGTTTTTTTTAATCTCTGAAAATTTGTGATAATTAACATATCTGAGAAGTTCTAAGTATCCTACTGTATGCTAGATGATCAAGGAGGTGACTGCTGGGCACCACTGCAAAGCTTAATTTTTAGAACATTTATGTAACGTAATTGTCTTTCAGGTGTCAGCGCTTCAGTTTCACTGACAGCATCTTGGGTAACTGGCAGAAAGGGCTTTTCCCTCTGGAGCTGATTTCTGCTGCTTTAGTGGGACACGGGGTGTAGAATTTCAGAGGAATCTTTCCTGAACTTGAGACCCTTCGAGCTATTTGCTACTGCAAAAAAAAAATATATTGAAAAATGCTTTTACTTTGGTAAAATGTTGTCTCTCTTTTTTCCTTGAGAAGTTTTGTCATCTTTGTGTTGCTACACGGAAACTGAGACAGGCTAACATTGTGCAAATCTGATTTAAATTATCTGTGCTTTTTCAAAGGTCAGGCATATTCAGTGAGTTTGCTCTCAAATTATTTTGTTTATTCTGTGTACGTATGCATCTTGAGCTCTATAAAGGTCAGGAGATGAGATTCATTTTGGAATTTAAAGAAGTTACATTTTTGCTGCTGGTGGCTCTTGTTAGGTTCATTTGAACTAATGAAAACTTTTCCTTTGGGTTTTTGCTATTAGTTTTATTTCTCTAGGGAAGCTCATTCATAGCTGAGGTCCATTAGAAAATAAACCAGTATAAGTGATGCATTTAATTTTTTCTTATTTTGCATGATTAAGTACTGTTTGTATAAATGGAACAGTAGTCTTGTTTATGTTTTCTTGGCTAGAATAGTGTGTTTAAAGGCTAACATGGTATTTGCCTGTCTCTTGGCTTAATAAACTAAGACTAGTGCTGCAATCGCTTAGACTTTATAACAGTTCTGCCTATTAATTTTAAGGTTAAATAATATAACCTGAAAAGGATTCATGTGTGTCAGTGAAGCATAACTAATTGCAGGTTTCAGTGACAGAATCAATGGCAATTAATGTGGAATTTGGCTTCACTTAAATAGAAGCTGCATCTGTAAGGTGCTTAATTTTTGTTTCTACAGAAGGCTTTTACATAGGTCCCCTCACACCACCATAGGTCTGCTTACATTGTAGTTCTGTCCCTGGTATGGTAGGAATACCTTTTTTTGCTTTTTTTAATTTAATTTTTTCTAATCTACTGCTATAAAAATGATTATTTTTCACTTAGACGTGAGTAACTTTCTCTAACTTTACATTAACTTGGAAGGTCTTGAGCTGTTAAAGTAAGTTAGATTTTACTTTCAGAAATAGTCGGATATTCTTTGCTTTCTGACTTTAGGAGATGAAATCCAAGTGCAATAGAACATGCACATTGAAAGAGTATAATACCAAAACTTAACAAGCTGCTATGTTTTAGTGTGCAGTTTATGCAAAGGCTGGGCATAGTCTGCAGCTGTAGGAAAGGTAAAAAACCATAAATCTAATCTAGGCAGCTGTGTCTCTTTCAGTAGTAAGTAATAGATGTCTTTCTAAGCAGCACACTAATCTCCCTTGCCAAAGGTTAATTTAGTATAAATTTAATCTGCAGTTGATTCAGTTTGTGTGGACATAAACAAGCCTGGATGTTAGCAGCAACAGATTGGTCACACAGATTTCTTTTTAGTTTAAAAAATAGCTTCAGTAAATTGGGTTTCTGGCCAGACTGGTTGACTCTTAATTTCATATGGCAAAGAGTTGAGTGCTGGATATGTATATTCTGAGGGGCACAGAAGAATGGTGAGCCCTGCACTGGTAGTGAATTTGGTTGTAGGAGTTTTGTCAAGATGCTGCTGCTGCTTTGAGGCTCTTATTTTCTTGTCTGCTTCTTACTAATTGGCATCATTTGTAAGCTGTCCTCCACTGATTCATTACTGTTAGAAGCAGGAACTGTCTTTTCTCTTTACCTGAGTGTCTTCAGTGAAAGATTTCTGGGACAACAATTTTTTTCCCCCTCAGTTTTCCTCTTAGTATCCTAGTCCATTAAACAGCTCCAGTGTTGGGAGACATATCCTTCCCCTTGCTGCAGCTGAACCTGTAGCTGTTAGGTGTTGAATGATTTGACAAAACTATGAGGAAAAAAAATTGGTCGTCTTTAGGACATTTGAGGTAAAACTTTGATAATAAATGTACTTTATTTCTTGCACCATAACAAACTATTGTAGGTATTTGAAGTACTTGTAACAATCTCTTCTAAATAAAGATTTGGTTTGCAGGGATAAAATCTCAGCATGACCTGTGCTGTAGTGGTGCATCTCCAAGGGCTGAGTTAGGATATCAGAATTTAACCTGAGTATCTATTAGCTCACTTGAGAGAAATATAAAGGGAGAAAAGGTACAGTGATGAAATGTTGCTCTTTAGAGGAAGATTAATAATCCTTAGCCTTGAGAGTGATATGTAAGACCTGATGTTGCACATAATCAGAATTAGAAGTGGATGATTATCCACAGCATCTGATTTATATAAACACCTTAGATACTAATTTAAGTTTCTAAAATGACTTCTTTCTTTTCAGAATTCTACTGTAACATAGAATCAAACTCATATTAACATGCACAGGTTTACCAAAGCTGGTACCAGTGAAAACCTTTTAAACTTTGATATATTTAAACACTCCTGAAATGTTTGGGTTCAGTGGTGGACTCCAGTGCTCTTAGGTACTACATGTCCTGTGAGAGACACTGGGAGTCCTAAAATTAGTGATACTTTGTCCATTGAACTTTTTTTGTTACTTGAGATTTTTTTCTATGTGTGGAATTTTGGTATATGGGCTTGTAGTCAACTGCTCTGGTCTTGGTCTGCTGTAGTGGATACACTACAATTATGTAGTTTCCTGTTTTATAACAGCTGTTGTGTTGTCATTAGAAAGCTTATGATGGATATTTCTCTTGGGCTTAGAGTTAATTCCTAATAGAATGTTTTAATGGATAGTTTCCAACTGATGTAGCTTTACATCAAAATCTTTGAGTTTTTTCAAACTAACATACTGCACTTGATCTTTAAGTGGGGAATACTAGTGAAAGCCCAGAATGTAACGACTATAATAGTAGTTAACTCAACCAGTAAGAGCAGTTAAGGATAAATCCTTATGCCAGTGAAGCTCATGTGCGTGTGTGGCATTGGCTGAATTATCATTGAGGTTTATGCCAAGCCATTTCATTAACAAAAACATTTCAGCAAAAGACCTTTGCAGGTGCTTGGACAAGTTAAGAGTTACTGGAGCTGACCTCATGGATGCTTGCTTCTGAGACAACAACATTTCTTTGAATGCTATTGCATATTTTAATTATATTTGCATGCAGATTAGCTGTAGTAGGATAGGACTGTTGCCTAAGTTTCTTCTACTGTTAATCACAGTATCACAGTTAGGGATTGGAAGGGACCTCGAAAGACCATCTAGTCCAATCCCCTGGACAGAGCAGGTCTACCTAGACCGAGTCACACAGGAACATATCCATGCAGGTTTTAAATGTCTCCAGAGAAGGAGACTCCACAACCCCCTGGGAAGCCGGTTCCAATGCTCCGTCACCCTCACTGTGAAGAAGTTCCTTCTGATATTTTATGGAACCTCCTGTGTTCCAGCTGACACCCATTGCCCCTTGTCCTGTCACTAGATGACATTGAGAAGAGCCTGGCTCCATCCTCCTGACAC